>JAYJML010000161.1:0-76874 GCA_035610835.1 Ophiura sarsii | reverse complement strand
TTGAAGGGGGGGTGGCAATATTAGTGGATATGTATGCGCTAAGTGTATTGCACCATTTCGACCTTCAAGTTGTGGTATGCTGAGTGGGATGTGTAGGCGAGGTGTGGTAGCAAAAAGGGGTCGATACTTTTGGGTCACTTTCCAGAGGGGCTTGCGGATAACTGTTTAGATCTAGGGAAGGGGGGGTCGAGTGTGTTTAAGGGTTGAAAGAAAGTTATGCCCCTTTCATCACTACACTGATGGCCCCCCTCAGCACAAAGAGAGTCCCCCCCTCTCTCCCCGCCCCCCCCTCCGGTATAAATATTGAACGGGTCCCTAATGCCACTTTCTCGATCAACTATTCGTCAACCCTCAGGTCTTTCTCGAGAAAGCCCAATGTACAGGGAATGGCGAAAAAGAAGTTAGCTTACATAACAGTTTGCTTATATATTTTAGTCGATTATATTTACCAATGTCATGTCCAATGCACTCATTTTTGTATTCACCCTGTATATCTCGTATACAAAATATTCTAGAGAGCTGTGATTTCGTGGATTTGTTCAGAAAATGTTGTAGCCTATACTGGTCGTAACACCGCCCCTTTTCGCAATTTGTATTTAACTTTTTAAATATCATTTTCTGTCACATTTTTGCACAACATATTTAGATGAAACTGACGTTTCACAGTGTAAAACTGTACATTATGACAGGAAAAAAAGAAATCAAAACCCTTATTTTTAATGTAATACATTTGGGGGAAAGCCTCTAAAATCCAATATGGCCGCAATTATTATGCAAATCAGGTGGCGTTTGACTCGATGTTTAAATTAATTTAAATTTTGTGCAACGTATTATCATATCTTCACATGCAGACTGCAATAGTGGAAAGAAGCCATCTTGTTCAAAACCAAATTGAATTTTGAAACTTTTTTACACGTTGCAAGAATGATTGTGTGAAAAATAAAGTCAATCGCATTTTCCGTTTGTCTTTGGTGAACCTTTTTACTGTACAACCCAATTGACACTGCACATATTGCATTTTTACATTTGAGCAAACCTTGGAATGATTTCATATTTTTACTCAAATTTAAAACACCATAGCAATTAATAGCGTGTGTAAGATTAAATTATTATGTTAAAACCAGCAAAGCAAGGATGTATTAAATTCCAATTGAATCACAAACTTACTAAATTTTTCAAATTTGAATGATAGAGATGCATTTTGCAATCGTATACATATTTTAGGTGTCTCGTGCACAAATAAGAAACGGGTGCATCGGTTAAAAGGCTCCCCGATGACAAACGGAAACGCTATTGGCTTCATTTTATTTCACACAAAGTTAATAACAACTATATATATCGTTCTTGTGATGTTTATACATGTTCTGCATATTTGAAAAGACTAGCATACAAAATACGAGGGTCATTCAATAAGTTCTACCTCCTCACTCATAACATCGCTAATATGAATGGCAGCCTCATGACATTTGTTTTGATTATAGCTCTGAATCACAGCTACACATTTATTGTAAATGCTAATTGATACCTATTTCACTTTTGTCATGATGCAATCAAAGCCAGAGAGAGATTTTGGACAACGGACATGGAAAATTTCCCCAAAGATAAATACATGGTGTTTTTTCGTTTTCTCTCCGTATTGTATGATTAGGTATAACCGCCCGATGTAAATACTGGAAATAGAAAACAATGGATGCTTTCTGAATATAATGCTATTCTATCATGTATAACTCATATTGTAGGCAATATTAACCTTTGTAGCTTGCAAATAGTATAATATCAACTCGAATGTATTGACACGCCTTTAGCATACAGGAATACTGATATTCAGTCAAATGTTCGTTGTTACAAGTCAAGCCACAGTGATGCCTCGAATGTTAAATCTTAACATGATAGTAACTTTACAGTTTTCCTTATATGCAACATTTAAAATAGTTAATCAGGTAGTCAGTGATAGACAAATATATCTTCGAGAGACTTGAAATATATCCATTTAGTCCTGTATAATGAAGATCTCTTATGTTCCTATGAAAAGCAAATATTACTTTTGCAGCTGTTCTCTAGGGTATAGGGTTAAAATTGATGGCTGTCTGGTATGGTTTTAGCTCTTCAGAGGGCATTTTCCACCAAGAAATCAGTCACTTGTATTGTTTAAAGTTTCTTCAAGAGATATTTGTAACTTTTGTAATTGAACGATAGGTACATTTTGTCTCTTAGAATTAGCCAAACGAAGAGCACTTAGGAGACATTTGGCTGTTTTTTACCCGTTTCCGTCGCACTAAAATGAAGTTTGGTTTTTACTACATATCCAAAAAAGTGCAATGAGTACGGTATTTGGACCAATCTGCTATGATTTTTTAGCTGAGATTCAAGCTTCAATTGTGGAATATTTCATACGACTGCTTGTATAATAACAAAGTTATGAGGTAGGAGGTAGAACTTATTGAATGACCCTCGTATATATTTTAAGTACGTGTTTAGGAAGATGTTGTACCACTATAGCTTTGCTCCTACACATGGTACCGAATCAGCAAATGTGGCACTTGACCCAAGGATTACATTGTATACCAATAATCCAGAGGGCATCATTGTCTGATGAAGTCATCATCAAACATCCGCAGACGGGATGTGGATCGGTAATAACAACTGATAAAGCAAAACAGCAAACTTAAGAAAATCTTTTTAAGGCAAACGGACCTCTACTGGTAGGGTCGGTCGATCGGGTGTTGTTGTGGGATGTGATTTTTTTCTTCAAAAATGTCGCGAAATAATTATTAGGTGAATTTTCAGTAATTTTCAAAAAATATAAAAATATTTCCAATTTTTCTAAAATATCAAACATTTCAAATAAAAATTATGAAATTTTTGAAAATTCAAAGACAAAAATGGGTCGATTAGGCCCGCATAAGGTGGGTTCGTCGCCTATAGCCATTTCTTTCTTGGACACATATGAAATAGTTATTAATGTATTATTTACAAAATATTGAATAATTCAGAACATACGGTATATCAACAAACGAACACCGTCAAATGTCAAAGAGCTAAGGGTATTTCCCACAACGGGAATCAAACACACGATCTTATGATTACTAGCCAGGTTTTTCCCCACTCAACCACTGGTTATTGATAAAACACAATTTAACGAGGGTTTAGTGTTAAAATACGGTATAACAATTTGTCGTTGCAGTATCATCTATTGCAATGGTTGGTTGCACGTTTTATGATATTCAATATCAAGCATTAAAGCAATATCCTAAAATAGATCTTTATTCCTTAAATAGTATTGGTACGCTTAATCCGTCGTGAACAGTGGCGTAACAGCCGGGGGGCAGGGGTGGCACAGTGCCCCCCCCCCCCCGAAGGTGCTCAGCAGGAAATTCAAACCTACCCACCAGGAAAAATATAGGGGGAAGGGAAAAGAGGAAAAGAAGAGGGAAAGGGAAAGAAAGAGAGAGAGAAAGGAAAAAGTGAGGAAAAAGAAAAAGGAAAAGGAGAAAAAAAGGGGAAAGAAAGAAAAGAAGAAAGGAAAAGAAAGAAAGAAAGATAATTTCGCAGTACAAAAAGCACAACAGTCAACAAATTGTTGACTGTTGTGCTTTTTGTACTGCGAAATTTTGTGACTGTGCGATATTTGTGACCGTGCGAATTTTTTGACCCTACCCCCCAGGTGACTGACTGGGATTTTTTTTTTTTTTTGACCCTACCCCCCAGGTGACTGACTGGGGAAAAATTGGGGCAACATTTTACGAAAAATTCCGGGACGGAATTATTCTAACCAGGAATCTTTTTGGCTGTGCCCCCCCTGATAACCAACCTCTGTTACGCCCCTGGTCGTGAACTTGATTACAGTCTAGCGTAATAAGTCTAATGTAGTTGGATTCAACATTCGTTCTGAAGCTATCTTGTACTTAATTGTGTACGGGAGATTTATTTGAGGACGGTGCCATCATTTATATTATCATGGTATACACATGTACTTTTGGTACAGTATATATAGTACATATCTGGGTAGTTATGTTATACTTAATAGGCTAGGCCTACACTAAACTCCCGGGGGCCCAGTCAAACATAATAGTGTACACAGGCGTGACCAAAAAAACGCGTAAAAAGGGGTGTTTTTTCAGTGTTGGACGCGTCACGCGAGTGACGCGTTAAGGGTATCAAAAACGCTGATTTCAGAAAAAGGGTGGCTTAAAATACCTGTCGAACGTGTTTAGGGTAACTTGTTTTGTTCTCCGTTCCCAGAAGAATGTTATCCCCGTTTTTGCGATTTCTTTTGAGCGTCTTATTTCCAATTTGAGAATGCATGTGAGTCACTCGTGTCTACAGCGTCATAATCGCAAATAGACAAAACTTGTTTAGGGGTCATATTCTGGCAAGAACTTGTTTAGGGGTCAAAATTTGCAAGGAAAGCGCGCTAAAAACTTGTTTAGGGGGTAATTTTGCTTGAAGGGTAAACTTGTTTAGGGGGTGTCTGGAAAAAATTTGGTCACGCGTGTGTACACCATTATGTTTGACTGGCCCCCCTGGGACTAAACTACACTACACTATATTAATATCTGTGTATCATAATCTCGACGTTCCGCTTTCTTCTTTTGGACCATCCTTAGAAATTGGAAATCATGGTACGGTGGTGTACCCTCCGTCAGTGGTCATCATTGCAGTTGATGTGTACTTCTGCAGAATGCAAGAGAAATAACTCGTGAGTAATATCTTATACGAATGGTTATGTTGCTGCTATTGCTTAATAAATTAACTTATTTTTAGCATATTTAATTCTCACTTTCAGCAGCATGAAAGCATAACTAATTCACCTGATTGGTCGGCTTGCCTTGTCCACAATGAACATATTATGCTCCCTTAATACTCAACTCAAAGAGGAAAATTAATTAGATGTAGAGATCCGGTCAATGGGTGAGTGGCGAAAGATGGTCAGCTCTTGCATATCTTCACAAAATGTTAAATATGTCCTTATTTATTAAATTACCATAGACGAATTTAGTTCTGTGCTTAGTCAATCATGTCAATAGGCGAGACCCCCCCCCCCCTTCCCCCTCAAACAAAAACAAAACCAACACAAAACTACAACAAACAAAAGAACAAACGAAACGCTTTGGGTTCTTAACTTTTTTTGCCACTTTTTTGTTTTATATATATTAGGTTCAATAGTTGTGTTTGTTCCGATTGTATAGCTATAACTGTTCTACCCTCTTTCCATAGATACCAAAGTACTAACATTCCCCATCTGAAGTCGCTGTGGACTGGAGTCATAATGACCCAGTACTCAAACAGCGCCCTCATTTGACCAACATTGTGTTTTGCTAAAAGAATCAACCAACCCTCAAATTAATTACCTTGTCCGTTTACCATGTTTACATTACAGTCACAGTAAATGAACATGATGCCTGGTTGTTGCTAGGATCTGTTGCTGTGGCAGTTACATTGGTTATACCAATAGGGAATACTCCGTAAGACACTTGCTTCATTTGCGGGATTGACGTGTGTATTTTGTAGGATACGCTTGGAATTGTAGAGTTCCCATAATCATCTACGTCTGTTGCTATGGCGTCTGCAAAATCGTAGGCAGTGGTTTGTCCAGGTGTGCCGTAGATGACACCATCGGTTGGTTGATTAAGTGGACATCGTAGGTCCGGTAGTGTATTGTCCGCTTCTGAGTGATAGCAAATATATTTGGACAGACATTATTTTCCAAAATATTCAAGGGGGCTGGGGGGGGGGGGGGGGGGGGGGGGGGGGGGGGGGGGGGGGCTTCAGACCCCTGCTTTTTCTATGCACATTGTTATTCCTAGTTTAGTTAAATTCAATAAATCAAACAATGTCGGATCGGCATACAAAATAGAGGGATCGCCATCTTGACAGGTCAGGGGCGTCAATCCACATTTAAATGTGTGTGGGGGTGGGGGGGGGGGTGAACATCATAAGTTGCCCGTCACAAAAATAAAAATAAATTGTAATTAAATTGTTGTTACTGAATGTGCGAAGCACCAAGGTGCAAAGTTTTAGATAATATCAGTATCAATATTAATTATAATAAATACCGTCTTGCCCAAATTCGTGGGGAATGGTATAATCTCAGTTATTATATAATTAAAACGGATTATTCCAATTTAAAAAAATGTACCTCAATCATAGCACAAATCCCCAAAAAAAATCGTTTCATCGAAAACATATTGTCGGTTGACTTTCAATTCTTGCATCCCCCCCCCCCAACCCCACACCTATCAAAACCTAGTTACGGCACTGCGAACCACACTCGCTATTATCTCACGCTGATCAGAGAGATCAATAGAAGTTAATGCAACAATGGAATTGGCACTTTTCATCTGTAAGCACATACCGCGACAACAATACTTTATCGATTTTAACAAACAAGGTGTCAAAATCACCGTAATTAAATTTTCCGTCTCATGGTACTTTTCATTTTTAGAATATGAGTAACAATTTTAAAATCATAGGTGCTTTTACAACAGCCGTGTTACTTTTTTTGATGTCTTTAGGCTGATACCATTACAGAATTATACGGTATGACGTGTAGGGGTCGGACGTACGCTGTGTGAATTACGGTATTGCAAAAGTACGTCCGACCCCCTCCAAAATGTACGTCCGACCCCCACCTTCTTTTGATGAGAATTATTTTGTTGTATATGATTGTGGATAAAAAAATTGCATTAGGGACGCACATTAGATTTTCAGGGGGGGGTAGGAAGTTTTCGGAAGAAAAAAAATTCCCCCTCTATGCAGGCCCAAAAAAAAAAATTCACCCCCTGATGAGTAAAAAAAAAAAAAAAAAATTCTACCCCCACCCAACTCAATATGAATGGATACATTAAAACAAAAAATTCGCCGCCTCCGGCGGCGCAACAAAAAAAAAAATAACCCCTTGCGGCGGTCAAAAAAAAAAATTCTCCCCCCGAACCCAACTTCCTACCGCCCCCTGAAAATCAAATGGTGCGTCCCTTATGTAGAGGCATACCGTATCTCATACAAACCCTTATCAATAAAAAAATGCACTAAATCCCTAATACTTTCTTGAAATGTGTATTATCTTTCGAAGCATGTCTGAAAAATCATTTCGTGTGAGTACGTCCGACTTAAGGAGGTTTTGGCAACTTTTCCCACATTAATTTTAATTGATGATAGTAGGCTACTACAAATGGGACATACAAATTAGATAACAAAATCCACCCAACACTGATAGTATAAACAACCAAACACAGTGTGCGAAATGTACGTCCGATCTTACGGAATTGCCCAATAGCAAAAATAAAATTGTCGTGACTTTAACGAGCACGTGTTTCAAGATAACTGTACACAAGTGTGAAGTCATTCGGGGGAATTAACCCGGGAGCACCGCAACACTTTTTGTTATACTTCATGCTATTTTTGGTTGCACCATGTAACTTGGTAGCCCATAATAAGTTGTTTGACCAATTTCGGGGATACCCCCCAAAAGTTTCACACAGACCCCCCCTCCGGGGGGTCAAACTTTTACTTTGTCGAAAGTATGTCAATATGGGGTTCAAATGAAAGATAATCAAACAAGGAATTCATATCTAGACACTTTATTTATGTATGATCAACCATTTTCAATTTATTTGCAAAAAACATTACATAAAATGCAGTATTTTGCATATTCGGCAATACAATTTAACTTAAAAGAAGACAACCACATTTTACAATGTTCCAAAGCCATTAAATCTTGCAAAATCCTTGAACATATGTTGCCCATGACATATCTATCTTGGAATGACAGAAAAAATTCACTTAAGATCTTCCTATCATGAGTCTTACCCCTCAATTACCCCCCAAAAATTGTCCAATAATCGCTCTCTTGATATTAGGAGCATGGATATTTAGATATTTCTGACATGTTTTGACTTAACATTATATTTTTCAATCAATTAGTCCACATAACTATTTTCCAATATGTTGGTCTTGTTTAACCAATATCTACATGCATAAAAGTTATTTCTGTAGAAATTCTTTTCCCTTGACAAACAAGAGATTAGATACTGTGCCTTATATATGGAATAATATGCATGATCTAATTGTAAGTCCCATTATTTGAATGAAATTCACCATTCTGTTTATAACCTTTTTATTATAACAAGAAGATAGCATAACATTCAAAAACAAAATGGATTTACGTATCTTTAAGTCTGAAGGTTTGTTTATATCATGTTAAAATTATCCTACCAATTGGAAAGAGCATGGAACATAGATGTCTTATGTCATCATTCAAAGTTGTTCGCACAACATGATTAAAACATTTCCAGGAGAGGTCTAATTCAAAGCTTACAAATGTGTAAATCAACTTAGACAAAGGATAATGATCTTTCACATTATAACAGCCATTTCCATTACTGACTGCACTTGAGGAAAGTCATTCTAGAAAGCAATTTTAATATACCAAAATTAACTGCATGTGTTGGCAGGTTTCTTATATAATATGAGTGAACCGTGCTACTATGTTTATTATTAACCCGGCACCGCAACACTTTTTGTTATACTTCATGCTATTTTTGGTTGCCACCATGCAACTTGGTAGCCCGGTTTCCTCCTGCTTTCAAAATCTGTGATTAGTTGTTTCGGTTATCAAAACTTCCTTGACCCAATGGTATTTGGGGAGCTGCATTGAAAAATGGTGGATGTTACAATCTAAGTGCGGATAGGTTTGCGCTAGAAATTGGCAGCACCCTAGTTGATGCGACCTGATTCTGATGATTCACCAGCAGCAAAATTACAGCGCTTTGATCACTTTGGAAAGGCGCTATATAAATACTAATTATTATTATTATTTTATAATAAGTAGTTTTACCAGTTTCCGGGATACCCCCAAAAGTTTCACACAGACCCCCAATCGGATATGGGATTCAAATGAAAGGAAATCAAACAAGGAACTCATATTTAACAACCTTTTTCATGTTAGATAAATTGTTTAATTTATTTGTTAAAAACAGTCCTGCGAATGCAGTATTTTGCATATTCGCATACACATTTTGAGGTAAAAGAATCCCCATGTTAATGAATATTTGAAGGTTTATATACATCATATAATTTGAATAAACTTTTATAATTAAATAAGTTTCATTTTTGTGGGGGTCAAGGGGGTGAAGTCTCGGAAGCTGTTGGATTTTTATCGTTCGAATCCGGCAGGCGAAATATGAACGGTCCCATAGGACTGCTCTTGAGAGTGGCACCCTCCAGGAGAAAAAATGGAACATTTTATGTACTAATGGCAATGGCATTCGGATAATTATATACAAAGGTCATTTCAATTGAACAATTGGCAGATTAATGTCAACTATTGGCATTCAAATTCGTATAATGCTGATATTTGTGAAAAAAAGGAAAATTAAAATAAAATAAAAAACAATTAAATTGAAATTGAACTGTCTTGAGCTTAACAGTTAGTAAATATAACCCATCTAAGGAGGAGTGACACCCCCCGAGGAAGAACATTTGGCAATTTTATATTCTTATGTCATTCAGAATTGCATATGACTATCATTTATGTGTGATTATATGTCTGAAATCATGTATGAAAATACCAATGTATGAAAACACGTTATTGAATAGACCCCGCTCGAAAGTGGTACCCCCGGGAAGTACATTTGGCAGATAATATTTATACTATTAGCCTTCAAAGTCGTATTTAATGTAGAAGTGACGTCCGATATGTGTTAACACATGTAACGACAACATTTAAACCTTTAAAATGTACCTTGGGGGGGGGGGGGGGGGGGGGGGGGGGTGGGGGGAACAGAAACCCAGTAAATATAACCCTCTCAGGAGGAGGGCACCCCTGAGGAATCATATTTGGCACATTGTATGTTCTATGGCATTCAGTGGAAATACTGACTCTCATATGTGTGAATACAAATCATGTATGAAAACACCAATGTATGAAAACACCAATCATTTAACCCGTTATTGAATAGACCCCGCTTTGTAGTGGTACCCCCTGGGAAGTACATTTGGCAGATCATATCAACTACTGGCATTCAATTTTATTAAATGAGAAAATGACTCTTAATATGTGTAAAAACATGTAATGAAAACACAATTAAATAATAAATTGATATTGGACAGTCTTAATTAACCATGACTAAATGGGACCCCTTGTCATGAGGAGTGGCACCCCCGATAAAGCAAATTTTGCATATTTGATAAACTATTGGTATTCAAAATAATATTAAGCATACAAAATCACTTTTGCAATGCCCATTTATAACAGCATTTTACTTTTGGACTCTGATCTGAGATGGACTATTTATTATATCCATACAACATGCCTGAATATGGCAAGCCATTCATGTATCTATTCAATGCACATTTTTTACATGTGATAAACCATCTCTATTGATCGAAAAACATTGATTCAACTTTTTTATTTTTCAATAAGCCATGTTTACTTGTCATAATACATATTTATCAAAGAGAACACATGGTTTATAGGTGATAAACACTGATAATTGAGTTACTACACTAATGGCATTCCATACATTTAATATATTTTGTGACAGGTCAAGTGAGGGCGCCCTACAATTAATTATTTCAATTGATTTATTACATCATATAGGCTATAAAACATGCTGGTTTAAACATGGGAAAAAATAATACTGATATACAGCTATCATTTAATACCAAATGTATCATGATACACCTTTCAACAAAGAAATGCACCCCAGGTTTAAAACAAGTTCAGCTCTCCCTATACTTCCCTGTACAAAACCAAACTTTGACCCCCCTGTAAAATGAGCTGTGTGAATATTTTGATAGGTATCCAGCAGAGGGGTGATACTAGGGGTTATAAAGTCTTCAAAAATCATTAGCAACCTAAAATAGCAAAAATTCTGTTTTGAAAACTTAAAAGTGTTGCGGTGCTCCCGGGTTAAATGGAGAGCCTGGCCTCACCACAGAAATCCTGCACATGCCACTGGTATAAAGATTAAGTGTGAGTCCTGACTCGTCCATATTCATCACCCTCTGCCCTCAAAGCTGTGTCCATGTGTAAAATAGAATACTATGTACTGGTATTATATTTCAGATAAAATTGAGAATACTCAATGCTGTAGAAAATCACAACAAAGCAGACGAGGAATCATGATGCGTGAATGAACAACGGTGACGGTTTAGAGAGCGTTCATAAATACTATGTTCCCGGGGGGGGGGGGTACTCACGTATGTAAGGCATACGGGGACGTGCCGCTCCAGTGGGTCGTTTTTTCATGAGACATCCTTAGCCATGGGTAGGCTTTTCAACTGAAAAATCCTTAGACATGGGTCCTGTTTTTCTATTTTCGCGAAAATTTGCCAAAATTAGGTCTATTTTCGCGACAATTTGGTCTATTATGAAGCAAAACCCCTAAAAATCACCCTTAGAAATGGGTAGGGGTTTTGAATCACCAGCGGCACACCCCCGACCAAACCAAATCCGAGTAGGCCTCCCCCCCCCCCCCCGGGACTCTGTTGGGCTGGACAATTTAAGGGGGGCAACAACGTTTCAGTGAAGGTCCAAAAACGGTGTTTAGAGGTCAAAATAGTTCAAACTCTCATTAATTTCCAAGATTCTCAGGAGCGAAGCCTCAAGACGACTGCTTTCCTATGCATATTTATCAAGAGCACAGGGCCTTTACTAATTTAGCTTAGTAAGCCATGAAGTTTCATGGTTAACATCCAATATTTATATACCAGTCAAGTGATTCACAAGGTCTCAAAAGTGTTTGAACATTAAATTATCTGTTCTTTGCAGTTTCGAGAATAATCAATGCTGTAGAAAATCACAGCAAATGTCGTAATGTATTTAAAATTACTGTTAGGTCAGAGAAATGTTCAGAAAGAGGGGTCAAAAAGGTTTCGGGTCCAGTATTAAGAAAAAGGGGATCAAAAACATTTTAGGCATAGCGATAGAGCGTGAGAAGTGTTGATATAACAATAATACAATTGTCCCATCACCCGCCCCAACATAAGTATTTATGAATGTTAGCCTAGTGTTGTTTCTGTTAATGTTACTTACGGGACTTAGTCGATATGCAAAAACAATAAGAATTCGAAGTAGCGGATGTGCATCCGATTTTCACATTGGTTTTTCCCGAGCTCTCTAATGTCGTCGGATCATAACTTCTGGCGCCTAGGCTTTTAATATCAGAGTCGGCCCACTCAGCACAAGTAGATGTCTCCGAATCAGGGGTGCAGTGGGTATCGGTAGGATCTATGCAAGTGATCATGTACTTAGCAAGCCCTTTCGGACAAGCTGTAGCAGAGAGTAATTATTGGAAAAAATATTAACTTTTGGTGGAAACCGACAAGACTTTGAAATCCAAAATAAAGTCCGTTTCTCATTTTAGCATTTTGTAAATTCTACACGCTTGGTGTAGCAATAGGTAGGTTATTGATTAACCGTTAGCGACAATTTACCGGTTGATAGTAAAATGAGGAGTGGGTGATGCTTCAGTTGATCAATACAACCCATGCACATATCACACTAACCTGCGTGTAGAATAAATGCTAAAATGAAATCTTAACTTTTTACATTCTTTCCGGTGTAGAGTTCTTAATTGATCTTTACGTGCAATATCTGAGATTAAAGAGAAGAACTTTCTTTACATACAAATGTATCATTTAATATTTATACATGTACATACCCTCGTTGCCGTTGGACCCACATGCCGGCGGCGGCGTCGCAAAATAGTGCGTCACAAAAATCACTATCCCTAGACTGACAACACCTACTCCAGTACCAATTATAGCTCGCTTTAACTTTGTGGGACTGCAGATCTTGCAAGAATGATCCGGTGATGTAGCGTTCTCCCTTTCATCCGGTTTGTTTCCAAGTGTAATCCCTTCCATTTTTGCATCGGATTCGGATTCAGATTCAGATTGTATCAGTTGTACTGTTATATTTATACTATATACATGTACTTTAAGTTGTTGCACGATAATTTGACTATATTATGATATGACGATACAATACATGTATGTACATGTATATAATAAGTAACTGACTAGGTAATAAACTATTATAGCTTCTACGTAAAAATATTAAATAATAAAGTATTAAGGAAATCTCTTTTCTTCAATGCTACTGCTTATAAATAGCCTACAATGTAAATTGGCTAAAAAACCTTTGAATTAAAGGCATATTATGTGCTCTTTTCCAGAGGGCGCCCTCTATTCATTATTTTTTTTAGAAAGTAGATTTTCTTGCAGATTTACATTTCCGATCATAAATCATACATACATTCCAAGTTACAGAGCGATACGATTCCTAATTACCTCAAAATCATGGTTTTAGAGTGAATTTAGAGTGAAAAATATAAAGTGTCCGGATTCGGACAGTTTATTTTCACTCTAAAACCATGATTTTGAAGTAATTAAGAATCGTATCGCCCTGTAACTTGGAATGTATGCATGATTTATGATCAGAAATGTAAATCTGCAAGAAAATCTGCTTTCTATTTTTTTTTCGATGTTGAGGGCGTTCCCTGGAAAGATCACATAATATACCTTTAACTCAACCATGATACTTCTTATTGAACAACCACCGCAGGTAATGTACCAAACAGTTTCGATTAATTGTCAGAAAGTTCAAAGCACCCGGATATTATCCGGATAATGTCGGGTTCATTTTCGAGTTTGTTTTCTATTTTATGATAACGACCTAAAAATATAGACTTTAAATTTAAAAAAAACCCATGCTTATTATTTATCGGGGAAAACCCGCGTGGAATTGAACCTAACAAACAATCTCAATTAACTTTCAGAAAAAAGGATATTATCTAGGTAATGTTGTTCATTTTCTGGTTTTCTATATCTATCATAATATGAAACCTAAGAATACACTTTGAAAGCAACGAACCATGTTATTACTTATTGAACAAACCACTTCAGATATTGCCTTTCAAAGCACCAGGATATTACCCGGGTTGGGATCATTTACTTTTCCAATGGAGTGAAAATGTTTAGCACATTGAATAATGCGCACTACAGCAAGAAGAAGAAAACATTTTGTGCTAGGTCGCACGAGTTCAAACAAGAAACAAGAAATGGAAACCCATTGAATGACTGGTTCCGTGCACCTGTATCCATATGAATGAGTTGTGGGGAGCCCACTGATGCAGGGAACCAGCATAGGTCATTGCATGTTAAGGAAGATACTAGTTTAAAGTAATACATGTAGGCTACATTAAGTGTTGAAATGTTCGTACATGTGCATGTTTCAAATGGTGGATGGATGATTCATTAGATGTTGAACAAAAATGCATATCACATGGATATAAAATTCAGCTTGGTTGATTTTTAATTAAGATTGTTCATATCTTAGGAAGTGAATTCATATTTTAGGAATGAGCTCTTTACTAACTTGAGATAAAGGGCAAGTTTTCATGTAGCCTATGCAGACACTTCGAATAAGGGCTTGGAATCTGTCCGCTAGTCCGACGAACCGCTAGTCCGACGGTCCGCTAGTCCGACGGTCCGCTAGTCCGAACAGTGATTTTCCTATACCTTGAGGTCCGCTAGTCCGAAAATAAAATAAGGTCCTCTAGTTCGAAAATAGGGCCCGCTAGTCCGAATTAAAAAATATATCCGCTAGTCCGAAATTGAAAGAAGGTCCGCTAGTCCGAATTTTAAAAGGGCCGCTACTCCGAAAATAATATCAGTTCCGCTAGTCCGAATTGAGAATTATATCCGCTAGTCCGAATTGAGAATTATATCCGCTAGTCCGAATTGAGAATTATATCCGCTAGTCCGAAATTAAAATAAGGTCCGCTAGTCCGAATTGAGAATTATATCCGCTAGTCCGAAATTGAAATAAGGTCCGCTAGTCCGAATTGAGAATTATATCCGCTAGTCCGAAATTGAAATAAGGTCCGCTAGTCCGAATTTTTTTTCTCTTTCTCTCTTTCTCTTCTCCTCTTTGTCTTTTCTCTTCTTTTTCTTCCCTTTCTTTTTTTCTCCTCTTTTTCTCCTCTTTCCCCCTTTTCCCCTTTCCTTCTCCTATTTCCCCCCTCTTTACCCCCTTTTCACCTCTTTTTCTCCTCTTTTCCTCATCCCCCCCCCTTTTCACCTTCTATCCCTCTTTTTTCTCCTCTTTTTCATCTTCCTCCCTCTTCACCTTCTTCCACCCATTCTTCACCTTCTTTCCCCCCTCACCCTACTTTTTTTCTCTTCTTTTTACCCCGCCCCCCCCCCCCCCCCCCCTTCCCCTTTCCCCCCTTTTTCCCTCTACTATCAATAATAGTATTAAACATTATTAACAATCATTCATGTAGGCTACATCTTTCATACGTTACATATGACTTTGTATGGTACAAACACAGATTCATATAGCAGCATTGTTATAACGATATTGACCCATCATAAAACAACGCTGGTCACTCAAGGCCGATTTGATTACAATAGAATAGTAGGCCTATACACGAAAAAACATTTTAAAAACATATTACATAACACTTTTCATTATTAAATAATTATAATTGTTACTGCATGATGTTAAAGACAATTTTAAAAGGTTGAATCCAAATATATACAATCTAATATTTGTTATTACGTCAACCGAAACAGACGATTCCAGTTAGCCGATTTTTATCATATTGTTGAAGTGCTTGTTGCTTATTGCTGCTTAATTTTCGGCATTAAGATCAAAATAATTCATATTTAAAAGGTTGAATCCAATCTGATATTTGTCATTACGTCAACCGAAACAGACGATTCCAGTTGTTATTATATTTTAATTTGCAATGGGCGGTATAGCATTATACGTTGCCAATCCTTTATTGTGAATGAGTCTAATCGCTTTGCTATTTCATTTGACTGTTTGAATTTTAAAAAAATATAATATTCAATAATATTTGAACGTATATAATATTTGTTACAAATTGTGAATGAAAGAAATGAACCATTACTTTCAACAAATCATGTATGAACATTACGCCTTTAACATACCAATGATTATATCGTTCAGATTGATAACCAACCATTATTTGCCATGGAATTATAATCCATATTTGCGCGATTTGATTTCAATTTTCATCAATTTCATATCACATAAGTTCAATTTGTCACACAAGCGTCTTTTGGGAACGTATTCAAAAATACAATTTAAGTTCAAAAAGTCACAATATTCACAAGTTTCGCGTGCATTTTTTTCTTCAAGATTCTACATCAAAAACAATTTGATACCCCCTCCACAGGCGCGTACGCAGGGGGGTGTTTTGGGTGTGAAACACCCCCCTTAGGTCTGTCCTAACAAAATAAAAAAGGGGAAAGGAGAGGAAAAAGAGAAGGGAAAGGAGAGGAAAAGAGAAGGGAAAGGAGAAGGAAAAAGAGAAGGGGGAGATGGCATGGAATTATGATATAGTCAAAAGTACACAAACGGAAAAATATGGAATATTTTGGGAGTAGAAGCTTGTTTAAAGCAGAAATGTACCTCAATCTCGCATATTTAAGATCAACAAGATGGCTTCAGGTGTTTTTTTGCGCTCCCCCCCCCCCCCCCCCCCCCATCAGAACAGTCATGGATGCGCCATTGCTCTGCCCCTGAACCTCCGCTAAGGGCTTCGCCCCGGACCCCACGCCGAAGTGGTGGTGAAGACTTCAAATTTACAGCACCCCCATCAAAAATATACTTCCAAGGGCCCTGAGCTCAGTGCCCCTTTAAGGTAAATTGAGAAACACTAATTGATTTGAGTCTGTGACTTGACTTAACTTGACTTGTGACTAGAGCTTTAGTGACTTGGTCACAACACTGACCACTGCAGCTAATTGCATTTCTGAAGCTAATTAAGCTTTCAATCACTAGTGCAATGTTGCCCGTCATTTAGGCATCTCCAATTCAGAGCACCTGGGAAATTGTGATGGGAAGACATACTGCGAAGGGATTTTATGCTGTGTATACGAGTAGTCACACTTACACTTAACATTTATTTGATGGGTAAACTTTATAAGCGTTTCAGGACCCCATGTCCTTTTTAAGCCAATATTCGCCAAGTTGGTTCTCTGCACGTTTGCGAGGTAAACTGAAGTTATGACATTCAGAGTCTGTCGATATATTAATATTAGGCCTATACCACAGAAATACCACATAGTGAAATAAACATGTTTACTCAAACTGTCAAAGAACGACTCTGATCAAAGCTTTGAAGAAAAGACTTGATAAATCTATGCCCTAATCCGAGATAAGATTCTAAATTGTTACTATCTACCCAGCGTGACTAACGGATACAATGCTTATGAACACGGAACTTTCCTCAATTGTCAACTAGCGTCACTGAAATAAGTTCAGATTCTATAAATAATATACTAATGAGATTCGAAATTGTTACTATCTATCCAGCTTGACATACAATGCTTATGAACACGGAACTTTCCTCAATTGTCAACTAGCGTCACTGAAATAAGTTCAGATTCTATAAATAATATACTAATGAGATTCGAAATTGTTACTATCTATCCAGCGTGACATACAATGCTTATGAACACGGAACTTTCATCAATTGTCTTGATTTTACGACGTACCTGACATCATTAATCATATTGTTTACATCCTACATTTTGTGTAGTATACGTGATGGACAATGGCAGACTATATTCAATACATACGAAGTTTGTGTTTTGTCACCAATCACCAAATTACCACATTTAACCATAATATTGTGTAGTTCTGATTTGAGGATACACTGACCATGTAAACCTTCTTCAGCTCAACTCCAATGATCTATACTAACTAGTATATCCACTAACCATGGACCCCTATACCGCTCAACTCCACTAATCAATATTATCTCCACTGACCATGGAGTTTTGGCCAGCAGGAGGTGAAGCCTGCTGGCCATAGTGAGAGATTGGAGTAATCAGACTGATCTATTTCAGATCTAAATAGTGTGCACTGACTGCTTGGAAGATCCGAGACAAAGTTAAACCTTTGTATTAACACTTTCCACGCGGCTATTTATTTTACCATTACAAAACAGATATTTCAAAAACCTGCTGATCGTTCAAGAACTCTACGCATTTCATCATTGACATTTCGGTTATGCGAAAGCCTGTCCTGAATTGGGCCAGCCACAAGCAAAGCCCGGAGCCAGCTCCAAATGCGGATGGCTGGCTGGCATAACAAGACGGGTTTTGTCTGTGGCAGATCGTAGACCTTGTATATACATGGGATGTAGATGGAAATGCACTCGGATATGTATATAGGGGCTGAACTATTATAGTAATAGATTTGTAGACATAAAGAAATGTTTTGAACATCATAGGCGTAGCCAGGATTATTTTATCCGGGGGGCACTAAGGCCCCACGAACTGAATTTGGCAAGGTACCATCCAAGCAGTGCGCAGCACTGCCCTCCGAGCTATGCTCGGACAGGGGGGTGTCTGAGGGGGGATGTGCCCCCCTGAGAAGTAGAAAAAAAAATCAATTTTGGAACTCATTTGGTGCGATCTGGTGTATACTTTTGACCAAAATTTTATCGAAAAGCCACCTCTTCATTTCTAATAAATATTTTGTTTTTATCAATGCATAATTATACTTATATATTCTATATATTTGCTACATTAATGGCAATAAAAACATTTTCTTTTGGGTAATTCTATCTTCTTTTTTGGACGTTTTATGAATATAGAAATCTTAATTTAAAAGAAAACTATAGCTGCAAATCAAAATCATATATTTTTGAAATTATTATTAATCAGATACCTATAAATTGACAAAGTAAAGGAAAAAAGTGACCTGATACCTTAACAGGCGCGCGTAGCGCGCGAAAAATGTGCTATTTTACAGTTTGCAATGATTGAGGCTTGCCTTCATAAAAGTTTCATAGATAAAGTTAATCATGTTTGAAGTCACATTAGCGCGTAGCGCACAACATTTGATACTAATTTGTTATAAAGCTAAATGTAATGTTTGAAGGTTCATGCGAGCTTAGAGCGCAAAATTGCATATTTTACACTAATTTTGTCATAATTGGGCGACTTTTTTGGCTGATAACAAGCTTCTAAAAAGAAATGTAAATATTTTGAGGTTCTAAAACATCCACCCGCCCTTCACCCACCCGCTCGGCCCTCGGGCTCTCCCGAAACGGACAACAAGAAATGAAGTCACACAAGGACTGGTCATGGTCCCAAGTCTTATCGTTTGGGGCATGTGCGTGCGTAGCGCGCAATTTTGTTTGCTATTCAACATATTTTGCCAATTTTCGCTGATACAAGCTTAAAAACTAAAGCAAATATTTCGAGGCACATGAGCAAAACGCGCGAATTGGCTTCTCAACACTAACTAATTTTGTCATGATCGAGATACATTTTGTCTTAAAATTAACTTTTCAAAATTAAAGTTAACGTTCATGTCACGTGCGCGCGTAGCGCGCGAATTTTTTTGGGCTATTTCACATAAATTATGCCGCGATTGAGATACAACCACTCAAAATTGACTTCTTTACATTAATTTTGCCAAGATTGAGATACATTGTTGCTTCTATTAAAATGTCACATTTTATTTTTATTTTTTTACGAAAACCCCTGGCTTCTTTATACTTATTTGCCCCATTTGAGATATATTTTGGCCTTATGACACTGCTTTTATTGTTAAATGTTTTGCTATTTTACCCGGTTTTGCTAGGATTGAGGTACATTTTGGCTTCAAACTATCTTCTTAATTTGCAATGAATTTATTTTTTGGGGGAAGGGGCACATACAACGAAAAATGCTATCTTTGTATTTGAACGTCATAATTTAACTATGATTTCTCTTATCAAAATTGAGGCGACAATGGCAAAATTGGGTGACAGGGGAGAAGGAGCGATCGGCCCCTTCTTAACCCTCTGGCTACGCCATTATTACCTTGATATGCCGGGATCTGTGCCGGGAACGTACAAAATAAGGGGTGGGGGCATGGAAACTTACTATGTAACAAATAAAGAACTCTAAACCCTCTACTATTTCTCTTTTCTTTCTTCCTTTTTCTCCTTTTTCTTTCTTTTTCTTCTCCTTTTTCTTTCTTTTTCTTCTCCTTTTTTTTTTTTTGGTGCCAGAGACCCGGGGGGCACGTGCCCCCCAGGCCCCCCCCCCCCTGGCTCCGCCAATGAACATGATCATTCTTCTATCAACTGGTAGCCAGTGGCCCAGTGTAAAGAATGAAGCAGTGGAGCAGATGAGTAGTGACGCCGATTGACTTTTAAAATGATGCGCGGAGCCTTGTTTTATAACTGCTCACAGATAGTCAACCGCTGCAGCGCAAGCGACAGATGTCAGCAGAACTTCATCCAGAAAGAATAGGGAATTAATAAATATATAAAATAAAACACACACATCAAGTTTTCCACGGTCTTACAATATTTTCAACGGGATAAATAAGTAGGCGCGTACGCAGGGGGTGTTTTGGGTGTGAAACACCCCCTTGGGTCTGTCCTAACAAAATAAAAAAGGGGAAAGGAGAGGAAAAAGAGAAGGGAAAGGAGAGGAAAAGAGAAGGGAAAGGAGAAGGAAAAAGAGAAGGGGGAGATGGCATGGAATTATGATATAGTCAAAAGTACACAAACGGAAAAATATGGAATATTTTGGGAGTAGAAGCTTGTTTAAAGCAGAAATGTACCTCAATCATAGCACAAATAAATTGGGTTCACTTTTCTTGCCCCCCCCCCCCCCCCCCCCCCCACCTCCCCAATAGGAAAAACCTTGTTACGCCACTTGGGAGAGGGGAAACAAAGCCTCGTTGAACTGTCAATGGGGAACGGGGAGGGAAAGAGTAAGAGAAAAAACTAGTACTAGTAAAAATATGCAAGGAAATGTGTTCTTTTCAATCGTGAATTTCAAAATACTTCTGGCGTCAAGGGGGGATACCACCCTCGAACCAGGGGGCCCAGCAGGCCATGCCCCCCCCCCCCCCCCCCATCGAAAAAAAATTTTAAAAAAAAGGAGGAAGAGGAGAAGAAGGAGGTAGAGGAGGAGGATGGGTAGGGACATATGCGGCGCAAATGGGGGTGGGGGTTACGGGGTCACGTCCCCATAATTTTATTATTAATGTGAGGACCGTTAAAAACGTTATACTAGACCTTTTTAGTATTAAAAATGCTTTGCACGTATTAGTTTCAATGATTCAATATTCAAGCTTAACAAGAGGGCTTCAGGAACGTTTTTTCTGGACCATTTTAGTTCAAAAACTGGGTTTTTGTTGCTCGATTCGCGTTCACTTTTTCAACAGGTTTCAACATTGATTATAATGGATCACAAAACACACCAAATATTCTAAATATTATGTGGGGACGTTAAAAACGTCATACTGGACCATTTAAGTGTTAGAAATGTCAATTGTTTGCGTACATTGCGCGCATAGTTAGAGTGTTTCATTATTCAAGCTTAACAAGATGGCATTGCAGGACAGTTTCCCATGACAATTTTAGTTCAAAAACTGAAAAATGTTGCGCACTCTGCGTGCATATTTTCTACAGGTTTTAACATTAATCATGTTAATGGCCCTCAAACCATGCCAAATATTCTAAATATTATGTTGGGGACGTTAAAAACGTCATACTGGACCAATTTAAGTGTTAGAAATGTCAATTTTTGCATACTTCGCACATTAGTTTCAATGTTTCATTATACAAGCTTGACAAGATGGCTTTAGGACAGTTTTCCATGACCATTTTAGTTCAAAAAGTCAAAAAATGTGCGCGTTCCGCGCGAATATTTTATGCAGTTTTAACATTATAATGGCCCTCAAACCATACCAAATATTATGTGGGGGACGTTAAAAACATCTTACTGGACCATTTAAGTGTTAGAAATGCCAATTTGTGCGCGCTTCACGCGCATTAATTTCAATATTTTATTATTTAACCTAAACAAGGTGGCTTCAGGACTGTTTTCCATGAACAATTTTAGTTCAAAAACTCAAAAATTGTGTGCGCTCCGCGAGAATACAGGTTTTAACATTATTATGACCCTCAAACCACACCAAAAATTATAAATATTATGTGGGGGACGTTATTATCATACTGGACTATAAGTGTTAAAAATTCATTTTTTTTGCACGCTTTGCGCGCGTATTAGTTTCAATATTTCATTATTTTTAAGCTTAACAAGATGGCTTCAGGACAGTTTTTCATGACCATTTTAGTTCACAAACTCAAAATTGTGCACGCTCCGCGCGCATGTTTTCTAGAGGTTTTAATATTATAATGGGCCTCAAACCACACCAAATACTCTAAATATTATGGGGGACGTTAAAAACATCATACTGTACCTTGTTAGTGTTAAAATCACAATTTTTGCTCGCTTCGCGCGCGCGTGCAAGGTTTAACATTTCGATATTTAAGATCAACAAGATGGCTTCAGGGTTTCCCCCCCCCCCCCCCCCCCCCCCCCCCCCATCAAAACAGTCCTGGATACGCCATTGGTCCCGGCCAGTGCTTCGCGCAGGCATGGATAGTGAAATAATTATATCAATATTTCTAAAACACCCCCCTTCACAAAATCCTGCGTACGCGCCTGCCCCTCCCCCACCCTCATATTTCTTTGCTTCAGCCGCCACTGGTTCAAACGTTTAACCGCCCTCACAGGCGCTTGGGTTATCATGCTATCTCGGATAAAGGCATTCAGTGCAGACGATGCCGGACATAGGCCCGGCCACGCTTGCGTGTCTCGGGAGGTGGTTTGGGGTGTAGGGAGTGTTCGACAGAAGGGTGTCCCCCTCCAATTCGACGCTAATGTTTTTCTTCAAATTCATGCATTAAAAGAATGCATTTCCCTGCCTATTTTGTAACACTTATATTGCTGGTCAATATTCGCGCGGAGCGCGCACAATTGTTGAGTTCTAACTAAAATGGTCATGGAAAATTCTCCTGATAGTAGGAGCCCCAGGCGTCAAATTTAGTAGTTGACCCCTGACCTCCGAACATACTCCTAAATTTAAATTTTTACGACCGATACATATCTTATCTACAAGAATAAAGAGTCCTGCTCTAAAGATTCTCTTGCGAAATTATGCTATGGCGATAATCATATTCCCCATGTATTCACATAGCAGAAATGAAGTAATAGAATCGCTCGTAAGGGTTTGAGTAGTATATTGACCATAACACTGAAAGGAAATCTAAAAACTACATAAAATCATGTTGCTGAATTTAAAGAAAGAACTCCTTGACATATTAGCTTTTTAACATTAATATTGATCCAAAATGTGATGGAACAATTGAAAAAGTTAGAAAAGCATTTTTGACCCTTTTCTGACTTTTTCAATGTTCTATTTAGCTGTTTACCTGTAACATTGACCGTATAACTATAAACAACTATCTCAGCTTGTGAAGCAGTTCTTCCCCATAGGTATGATGTATATATAGTTATACATACTTTAACATTTATTTCAACTTTTTATGGCGATAATACTACCCCTACCCCTAACACGAGTTGTTTTATGTCATTTTGTCCATGTGAATATATAGGGGAATACAGGTATTGACAATTATATAGCATGAATTCGCAAGAGAATCATAAGAGCAGGACAATTTATTCTTGTAGACAAGATATGAATCTATCATAAAAGTATTCCTTTTGGAGTAGGCCTATGTTCGGAGGTCAGGGGTCAAACCATTTTAAAGCTGAATTTAATAGCTCTGGGGCTCCTATATATATGAAGCCAACTTATCATGAATATTAAAATTATTACTTTTTGCGCGGAGCGCGCAAAAAAATTCATTTATAACACTGGTCCAGTATGACAATAACGTCCCCCACCTAATATTTAGAATTTTTGGTGTGGTTTTTGCATTAAAACTTTGGTCCAGTATGATGTTTTTAACGTCCCCCACATATTGGTCTGATGGCCAATATAATGTTAAAACCTGCAGAAAATATTCGCGCGGATTAAATTCAAGAAATGATACTGACACTGGAGTTGGATATCCAACGCCAGCTGGTTTTGGGTGAAATCATTTAGTTCCAACGTGTGATGAATTTTATGGGGTCATAAAATAAAAAGCCATACATTGAAACCAACGGAAATTCAAAATTAACGGCCGTTCGTCGTGTCCACCATCGTCTGTCTCAAACAGCCAGTAGGGAGGTCACGCTGCATGTCATATTTTGTTATACGCAAGAAAACAATGGAGTCATAGTGACTGCAATATTTGCTAGAAATAGCTTCGGGAAATGGTCTATTGGGCATCTCAAAAACTAGGAAACGTGTTAAAAATCATGTAGAATTTTAAAGGAGGGTCAATAACATCTGCAGAACAGTTAAATGTATAGTTTTAAACACGTTTGGTGACCAAATTTATGTCGTACAATGCCGGAAAATTCACGTTTTGAAAATCCGTGGTCTTCAAAATTACAGGAATCCTAACTCATTCTAAACCTCACTGAGGTCCTCACCAAATCATGAAATGAACCCTCGTCTACAACAAAGTCCGTGTACGTATTGCTCTATATGCTTGGAGATAGCGAAGACCACGGAAACCTCATAGCTTTATACCACGGAATGAAATCTGTCATTGACATTACATGGCGAAAATCGTACAGATTTGCACTGCAGACCTCTGTGTAGGGAGTGTTGACAATAACATGACAATAGCAAGGTCGTTTGACTATTGTGTTTGTGCATGTTTGTGACGACTGACCCCGTTTAACAATCTCCATAGCTTTGATATAGGGCTTGGGTGACCTAACTATTGACTGATTGACTGCAAAGCTAAACAATACACCCTCTTTAGGGCAAGACGACGGATTGTCTATCAGTTTTATGGTAAGTTGTTTTATTTTGAGGGCGCACTGCAAAATCAAAATCATAGTCTGATCATAGATTAGGCCCTACGCTCCGCTTATTACGGGCACATAGAAATCCTACCATAGATTTAAATTTAATTAATTAATTCTGTGAATCCTACAGCTTTTAATAATACGGGTTAGCTCCGCTTATCTATATACGGGCACCTAAACAGCGCCCTCACCATTTTAAACCGATATTTTCGCTTCCTCACCGGTTCCGGCAACGATATTCGATTGCGACGATTTTGGACCACATTAGCAATGCTGAGGTTCTATTCTATCCTTTTCACCAAAAAAAAGCAAGATTTACTTCTATTTGCTTTCCCTGGGACGATGATCAAATTGATATAGGTACTATTTCTCCGAACCATAGGCCTACACCAAGGGTGCCCCATAGATGGGAAACTCCCACAGAATTATAAATCTATGGAAACTCCCCGCGTATTTGTTGCGTAAAGTGAAGCCGAACGTTTTTGTATACATTTTACGCAGCCGTGCGTACTTGTGAAAAATATTACGCACATACGCAGCCTTTTCCGCGTTATTTTTCAGGGGCTGCGTCCTGCGTATCATCACGCCGCAAACAGCATAGACTAATTACTTAGAGACTGCTCATTCCGCATTCCAACACACACAGCGCACTGAAGCCGCGTGTTCCCTAACGACAGTCAATCTCCCATGACGACAGTTAATCACCCATGACGACGGTAATTCTTCTGGCGCAGCTTGTGCGTTGAGTGCGTATGATTAGCACGCAGACACACCCGCGTGGAAGAAATGCAAGTATCTCGGCAGCTTATTGGACACAAATGAAGATATTTGCAGAAGGAAACAATTGGCTATGATGGCATACAATAAACTGAAATTTATCATGAATTCAAGAACAACATCAACGAACTTAAAAACTAAGAACGTTTAACTCATTCATAACCAGCATCTTCCTTTATAATTGTGAACTATGGACAATGGACAAGAAAGCTGAACACAAAATCGACGTGTTCCAGAGATCGTTATTACGTAGAATGATGAAATTAAGCTGGCAAGACAAAGTAACTAATGAGGAGTTATATCAACGAACGAGTCAAACCAGATGGAGCAACTTAATAAGAACTAGGCGTAGGCCTATGACCTAGACTTTATCCTTCTGTCTCCTAACATGGCGCACGGGCGCGATGCTGTGCTGTGTTGGAGACTGAAGAACAACCAGCTCGAAAAGTGGCGAGTTTTTTGCGAGGTGCGCGGTACTGCGTCCGCGTGCATTACACCGGTACGCACCATCGCGCTTGGTGAGATACGCACACGCGAGGTCGTAGCAAACTACGCAGATCAACATTTTCACTGATTGATTGATTAATTAATTGCAGTGCAGAACCAGCGAGGTTATTAAATTCAGGGACTACGCCACGCACGGGTGGATAAATTTTAAATGCAAAAGGCAAACTAGCCTAATAAAAGCTTATAAACCCCCTCTATTTAAAGCAAAAATCGGTAGATTCTATAGAAAAACCATTTTGAAAAATCATATTTACCTACGCTAACAGATTGGCGACAATTTTTTAAATGGCGATTTTTGCGTCAGTCAACTTCAGCGCCCCCAAATACTAATTTTTCAATAAATTTGATTTTCTTTCATCGATTGCTATTATAATACGTATCGTTTGCGATAAATCCTGGAATTTCATAATTATTTATTCATTATTCTGACCAAAACGGCGAGATTAAAACTTGGTGTGCTGTGCAGGGATTTTAGCGTAACTGATGACCAACAATCAACATGGCGACGACCAACATGACTTTATAAAAATATACTGTATATAAACAAAAATCCCTTCCTCTTGACACATTTCTTAGAAGAAAAAAACCGTACGGGTACATGTACGGCCGGGAGTATTACTTTTAGATACTAGTAATCCATACTCCGCGGGTACTCCGGAGTTCTTATTGCTGGACTATAAAGGCCAAGTTAAAAAAATAAAGCAGTTTCTCGTCCCCTTTTTCGCGCACCAATTTTCAGGAATTCTATGAATTTCTATTTTTTCCTTTAGTCTTTCCATAACTTTTTTGTTAAAATATTCAAAAGGCTGACATCTTGGTAATATATTTATTTTAGTCCAATGAGCATTTTAAAGCAGGTTTTGTGTTATTGTTAACCAAACCCCAGATTGCCCAGAATCATGAAATAAACAGATTTTACAAAGGCCTTTAATTAATGCTCTCCAAATTACGCAACCAATCATTCAATACCACGCTGGTAATGGTGATTTTGCATTGTTTACTAAAAAAAGAAAGAGAAAAAAAGTGCTCTCATACTCCTTTTTATCAAAAGTTAGGACGAAAAACTACGTTTTTATTTTTATTTGGCCTATTTATTAAGGGCATGTACGGTAGCATAAACATGCCTAATATTTTGTGCTCTCCCTTCACCAGGCCAAATGTTCACTCAGTTTCACTTTTTAATATAATTTTTCATAATAAAATAAAGTGCACATTGTTTTGCATGTATCTCTGCTTGTTCATTCACATTTAATATTGCTATGATGAGAATGACCATTTATTGTGTGCGCTAGGCTGGCCCATGCTCCCCCTTCACGATCAATGATGAATCAAGTTTAATGTGTATAAATGGTGGCACCTTGCCACCATAGGCCTACAAGGTTTCGCTATCAAAAGTGTGCGTATGGACTATGCTCACACAAGGTATCGAAGTTGACTCAATCAAAAGAGTGCGAACGCACTAGGATCATACAAGGTTTCAAAGCGGACACAATCAAAAGAGTACGTACACACTAGGCTCATACAAGGTATCGAAGTTGACGCAATCAAAAGAGTGCGAACGCACTTGGCTCATACAAGGTTTCAAAGCGGACACAATCAAAAGAGTACGTACACACTAGGCTCATACAAGGTATCGAAGTTGACGCAATCAAAAGAGTGCGAACGCACTAGGCTCATACAAGGTTTCAAAGCGGACACAATCAAAAGAGTGCGTACACACTAGGCTCATACAAGGTTTCAAAGCGGGCACAATCAAAAGAGTACGTACGCACTAGGCTCATACAAGGTATCGAAGTTGACGCAATCAAAAGAGTGCGAAAGCACTAGGCTCATACAAGGTTTCAAAGCGGACACAATCAAAAGAGTGCGTACACACTAGGCTCATACAAGGTATCGAAGTTGACGCAATCAAAAGAGTGCGTACGCACTAAGGCTCATACAAGGTATCGAAGTTGACGCAATCAAAAGAGTGCGAACGCACTAGGCTCATACAAGGTTTCAAAGCGGACGCAATCAAAAGAGTGTGTACGCACTAGGCTCATACAAGGTATCGAAATGGACGCAATCGCAAGAGTGCGTACACACTAGGCTAATACAAGGTTTCGAAGCAGACGCTATCAAAAGTGTCACATGGACTAGGCTCATTCAACGTTTTGAAGCAGCGCAATTATCAAATACCGTACACTAGACTAGAGAGGCCTAGTATTTTTTACTTACTATGGCCCAGGGCTAGGCTATAATTTAAGGTTTCGAAGCAGACAAAATCAAAACTCAGTCAAAAAAGGGTGCATTCACACAGGCTCGTGATATAATAATAAGATTAGGCCTACGTACAATACACAAAGGCTAAAACAAGATTTTATTTTTAATTATAGCCGGCTATTTACTAGGGCTAGGCACATGATATTTATTTGAGATTAGGCCTACAATTTTTTAATTAAAAATTTCATGATTTATACTACTGGTTATTAACTAGTATACTAAACTAGCCTACTAAAATACTAGCTTAGGCCTATGCCATGGCCTTCGTAGCTGCTATGCTGGGTATTTTTAAAATCGTTATTTTAAAATATAAAGCTTAAATTAAAAACCGCACGTAAAAATGACCAGTCGAGTCATATTGTTACTTCTTCTGCATCATTACCTTTTTAAAGAAAAAGTCACGCCTCTGTCATCTCATACCTGAAGGAGGATGTTTTCCATCATTTATAGAAATAATGCTGATAAAGTTAAACTGCTGTAGCCTATCACATCCATCGTTTTTAATTTGAATCCACAATTTTGAAACCCGTTGTTGATCAGCTGATCGTACAATTCTGCGATGTGTAAACAATAACATACCGGGTGAAACAAACAAGATGTATTCTTTTCATCATGCATCCTCATGCTTAAACTTCCAGCCATGTCATGATGTTTCAATGCGACAGGGCTTTCATTGTGATAAAATGGACAACTATAAACTGACTTGTCAAATAACAACACAAATAAATGTTGTAATTGCAAGCCTTCTTCCCATTTTCAATCAACACAAAAAAGCCGGGGAGAAAGCTTCTCCTAATTTACGTCTCCTTATTATTCATTAGGCCTATAATAAATATGATACGTTTGTTATTATCATCAAAATCTTATAGAATCTCGGAAACAGAAAAATCACTGTTTCCCCGGCTTTTTCTTTTCCACTTCATTACTTTTTATGTAGGGCGGGCATCATTGAGGACTGGCCGACCGGCCACGCCCGCCCGCCCGCGCACTGCAGTAGGGTTTTGATGCGTTGTGCCGCTCGTGCGTAAAAAAAATTACCATAAAAAAGGACGGGATTCCGTCCTTTTTCTCGCCACTTTTTTTGCACGCAAGTTCGTCAGTCCCCACTAGACTGTAACTCTCAGTCGCCCTCTTACGTCGCTATCTTGCAGGCTCCGACGAGGGGACTGAGGGACATACGTGAAAAAAAGTGGCGCAAAATAAACCCGTAAATGTGGGTTATAGATCCGGGTACTTTCGTGTATGATAATGAGCTTGGGCTGTTTGGGCGGAACGGTTGCAGGGTGGACGGCAGTGGAATTGACGGGCGGTCTGTGCGCGCGGTGAAACTTGTTAGCGGCCGCACCGGCACAAAATACAAAATTGTGTGGTAGAATAATTAATTTTCTTTTGTAATTTGGACGCTGATCTTGAACTCAGCAATGTAATAAATGCCATGACGACTTCAGGATTGACCACAGCTGTGGATCAAGACCCCTGGTAAGCAATTTTTGAGAAAATCCAGGGGAAATGGCCCGTACACAATGACCGTAAAGTAGCGAAGTCATGAAGTGGTGTATGTTTTGCCTGCCCTGCCAAATTCAGAAGTTCTGTTCATGTAAAAAAGCCTTTATTTAGGCTTGTGTTTTTAAACAATACCTCTGAATACAAACAAATAAGTCAGGTCATCTTCAACTCTAATGCGATGCAGTCACCTTGAGTCACCTGCTTTATTGGAGTATAATAAATCCAGATCCAGAATACATGCATGCAAATCTCGAGCAACACCGTTGAACAAAAAGGTCATTTTTTTTTGCACAGACTCCGTTCATTGTAATTGACAATAAATAATTGTTAACTAATTAGTACTACTACTAGGGCGATAGTGGTAGAGATCGCATATTTTTGGCGGCGAACCATCTAGCTTGCTGAAAAAAACACGCATCCTAGATACAACAGCGCCCTCTACGATAGGGGTAGAGTTCGCGCAAAATAGGGGTTGAGTTCGCAAATTACACGGGTCGGTTGGTAGACCGTATCGCGCCTGCGGCGGGCTCATCTAAATTGGACCTAACTTAAATCGGTTCCTGCGGCTCCTTTTCTTACTAATACTAGCGCCTAGCGGCGGGCTATCCGCGTACGGTGCCTTCGGCCCCGCTTGACACTGTGAGCACAGAACAGAATCAAGTGAAGATTTATTTACAAATAATATTTTTCGTATAGTGTATACGGTACTTGTTGTTGTAGTGTATTTTTGAGGTATCAACCGTGCTGTATTGTGGGAGTTACTAATTTTCAGCAGCCAGGTACCCTTTTTCAGATCGCTCGCGATCTAAACCCTTTCAGATCGCTCGCGATCTAAACCCTTTTGGCAATACTAGGCCTAACTATTATAACTAGGCCTAGACTTTTTAAGAGAGTCACCCCGGGTGGATCTGTTCACATTACAGTACCCGTTTAAACTTCTAATCTAAATAAAGGTTTGTTCACACTGTGACTAGGCGATATTTGCCATGCGAATGCGGTGGATAGCTTTACTCCGCCGCAGTGTGCGGTAATTCATCGTGGGTCAACGCAGATCACTTCAGTGCTGGTGCATGCGATGACAGCCATCATCATCCCCGTTTGGCAAAATAGGAGAACGTCGGCTCGGCGTTTAACGTACTAATGCAATGACCGACCGGGCGGGCAGGGGGGGGGGGGGCAAGTTGCCCCCCCCCCCCCCCCCCCCCCGGCTCTAAATACCGGGACGCTAAATTCGCAATACCGGGACGCTAAATTCGCATAAGAAAAAAAAATATGGCCTAGGCCGAAGACACTGACTGAGGATTGATCATTATATTTTTACTGTTGTGCTTTTTGGACTGCGAAATTTGTTGACCGTGCAAAATTGTATGACCGTGCGAAATTTTGTTACCGTGCAAAATGTTGTGACCATGCAATTTTTTTTACCCTAGCCCTTGCGCATGGATCTGTGCTGCGCGGTGCCATGCGTTTTGCGTTTGGGTGGGAGCTGCGCCATATTGAAAATATTTGGCATCGCAAAAGATGTGCGCCATCAAAAAGAGACGCATCGGGTGCCTGTACGTGCGTTAGAACGTTGCGTAAAATGAGATGCGCCATACACCTTGACGACGAAATCAAACAAAAAATGCCAAATAACATTTTGTGATGACATAATCAACCGAGCCTATATAGTGAGCGCAACAAGGAGTAGCTGAGAGCCGTGGCTTGCCTATGGGGGCCAGTTTTTTTTTGTCCGGTTCAATTCCTGGGGAGTGGTGATTTATTTCTTGATTTCTCTTCCAAAATGTTGATCCCACAATTCCGGAAATAACTGTTGAACCACTTTGAGGACTTCGTTGAAATCAACCCCCCAGTCCCCCCATTCAATGTTGTTCGGAACCGTTTCATCACCACGGTCGTTGGGACCCTCAACATTGATTGGTGGGGGCGGGGGAGGGATATCACTTAGTAGATAGCTCAAGCTCCCCACACAAGTTTGTTGCAAAATCAGCGCTTGAAAATAGTCCCTTAAAGTGGGATATTAGCAAAGAAATGGACTATGTGGTCCAACACCAATTTTCCTGATTTGTCTGAATGAAGTCCAAAAAAAATCATCTGATTTTACATTTTTAGCCACAACTTTTTTATTTGTAAGTCTTTTTTGATCAAATTTTCAGTAAATAGAGATGCTATGAATCTCCTGATATACCATAATCAAGAGGTGCCTACAGTACTGACTTAGGGACTGGTCGTATTAAATACCTAAACCTGCATATTTGCTCCTATTATTCAAGGAAGCCTGACTTATTTATTTTAAAAAAAGCATCTGATACCTCGATAAACACGAGAACATTATAAAATATGATTTAAATACAACTTTGACGGTTCGTGCGTGGCGCTCGACCCAATCCTATGCGTATCCCTTGGTTACAGCTTGCGCTACGCGTTTGCATAAACTTCGAGCATAGCACTCGACTTTGTTACCAAGAAATAACATGAACAATGAGATGGTAACTAACATTGCCATGATTGCGGTTCATTACATATCAATACAGGCAAGATATGAATAGGTTCAGTCATTACATTCATTGTTCGTGTACAGATCATGATTAACAATCTATGCGTCTCGCGCGCAGCGCTTCTTTCTCATCGATTGGCACGCCTCGCGCATATCTCTCCAAGCGGCTCGGACATAGCGCACGACATTGCTCGCGTAGCATACCGCGGCAATCATTTATTACAGAATTATTACATTTATAACACTATAATAACAAGGCCAAAGCTAAATAAAGAGAATTTTATTAAATAGCATCGTCCACAGTGGTATAAACATTACATTGTAGGTAATTCGCCGAACCCTGTCTTTGGCATTCTAATGACGCGGTGATGGACAACCATGACACGGTTGACCGTATTGAATTGCACGCGTGTGCACGATTGTCCGTATAAATTAAATAGATAATAGGAGTTAGTTCTATTATTTATCGGGGACAATCGACCGATGTGCATGCTTTTCAATGGATGGACAAACGCAACGGTTGACCATACTCTGATAGTACGAGGGCATGGTTCTGAATAAAAAGACGCTTTAAGGCGTTACTATGAAAGGTGTATTGTGAATCAGTGCTAATTTCTAAAGCCGAAGATAATATGACACTTGATTTGGCTTGGTATTGCATAGATGGGCGATTAGCTCAATTGGTTAGCGCGTTGGCCTATTCCTATGCAGTGACACGGGTTCAAATCCTCATGGCGGGAGCCATTGGTGTTTTTAATAATGTATTAATATAACATTTTCGTTATTCGCGTGGCTCATTAACTGGTTTATTTTATTCATCTGTTTGTCACATATTGTTTTTGTTTTTCCTCTCTTTTGGTTATTTGTTCTTCTTTATTTTTGAACTTTTTTCGGTGGTTGTTGTTTGTCCTTCTTTCTCTCTGTCTACCACATGTAAAATGACCAGTCCGTCACAATGCATTTCGTACTTTTAATGCATTTATTAAACACGGAAGATAAATTATAACCGTCAAGTTAAGTAAATGCAAAGAAAATACAATCATTCCATGACTTCAATGGCAAATACAACGCTACAATAATTGACACAATAGTTATTACTTCATAGCGTCTATAATGCGGTTGTGACCGGTCCCTTATCAAAAAAGAAACGCATTGCGATAACGAAAAGGATTTTAATTGATTGTTGCATAATAAACTACTGTCATATAATTAGTTTAAATTATGAATTTCACCCGTTGCACCCTATGTAAGACTACATGTAACACTCGCGCATTCCATATACATGGGCCATAATCACGCATGAAATGACCAGTCCCTAACAATGTACATGTCGTATTTACTTTATATTTACCATATACAATAAGTATATACATATCTTGCCACTCTCCAAATTAGAAGATTATGCAATGTATAGAAGACGAGTTATTCCCTATAGACAGTTGTCATATTGAGTGATTTACCATACAAACGGGCCATAATCACGCATAAAATGACCAGTCCCTAACAATGTAAATGTCGTATTTACTTTATCTTTACCGTATATAACAATTATATACATATCTTGCCACTCTCCAAATTAGAAGATTATGCAATGTATAGAAGACGAGTTATTCCCTATAGACAGTTGTCATATTGAGCGATTTACCATACAAACGGGCCATAATCACGCATAAAATGACCAGTCCCTAACAATGTAAATGTCGTATTTACTTTATCTTTACCGTATAATATAACAATTATATACATATCTTGTCACTCTCCAAATTAGAAGAATATGCAATGTATAGAACACGAGTTATTTCCTATAGACAGTTGTCATATTGAGCATTTACCAATAGCCTCAGACATGTCTGAATGAAGTCCAAAAAAAATCATCTGATTTTACATTTTTAGCCACAACTTTTTTATTTGTAAGTCTTTTTTGATCACATTTTCAGTAAATAGAGATGCTATGAATCTCCTGATATACCATAATCAAGAGGTGTCTACAGTACTGACTTAGGGACTGGTCGTATTAAATACCTAAACCTGCATATTTGCTCCTATTATTCAAGGAAGCCTGACTTATTTATTTAAAAAAAAGCATCTGATACCTCGATAAACACGAGAACACATTAAAATATGATTTAAATACAACTTTGACGGTTCGTGCGTGGCGCTCGACCCAATCCCATGCGTATCCCTTGGTTACAGCTTGCGCTACGCGTTTGCATAAACTTCGAGCATAGCACTCGACTTTGTTACCAAGAAATAACATGAACAATGAGATGGTAACTAACATTGCCATGATTGCGGTTCATTACATATCAATACAGGCAAGATATGAATAGGTTCAGTCATTACATTCATTGTTCGTGTACAGATCATGATTAACAATCTATGCGTCTCGCGCGCAGCGCTTCTTTCTCATCGATTGGCACGCCTCGCGCATATCTCTCCAAGCGGCTCGGACATAGCGCACGACATTGCTCGCGTAGCATACCGCGGCAATCATTGATTACAGAATTATTACATTTATAACACTATAATAACAAGGCCAAAGCTTGACCGTATTGAATTGCACGCGTGTACACGATTGTCCGTATAAATTAAATAGATAATAGGAGTTAGTTCTATTATTTATCGTGGACAATCGACCGATGTGCATGCTTTTCAATGGATGGACAAACGCAACGGTTGACCATACTCTGATAGTACGAGGGCATGGTTCTGAATAAAAAGACGCTTTAAGGCGTTACTATGAAAGGTGTATTGTGAATCAGTGCTAATTTCTAAAGCCGAAGATAATATGACACTTGATTTGGCTTGGTATTGCATAGATGGGCGATTAGCTCAATTGGTTAGCGCGTTGGCCTATTCCTATGCAGAGACACGGGTTCAAATCCTCATGGCGGGAGCCATTGGTGTTTTTAATAATGTATTAATATAACATTTTCGTTATTCGCGTGGCTCATTAACTGGTTTATTTTATTCATCTGTTTGTCACATATTGTTTTTGTTTTTCCTCTCTTTTGGTTATTTGTTCTTCTTTATTTTTGAACTTTTTTCGGTGGTTGTTGTTTGTCCTTCTTTCTCTCTGTCTACCACATGTAAAATGACCAGTCCGTCACAATGCATTTCGTACTTTTAATGCATTTATTAAACACGGAAGATAAATTATAACCGTCAAGTTAAGTAAATGCAAAGAAAATACAATCATTCCATGACTTCAATGGCAAATACAACGCTACAATAATTGACACAATAGTTATTACTTCATAGCGTCTATAATGCGGTTGTGACCGGTCCCTTATCAAAAAAGAAACGCATTGCGATAACGAAAAGGATTTTAATTGATTGTTGCATAATAAACTACTGTCATATAATTAGTTTAAATTATGAATTTCACCCGTTGCACCCTATGTAAGACTACATGTAACACTCGCGCATTCCATATACATGGGCCATAATCACGCATGAAATGACCAGTCCCTAACAATGTACATGTCGTATTTACTTTATATTTACCATATACAATAAGTATATACATATCTTGCCACTCTCCAAATTAGAAGATTATGCAATGTATAGAAGACGAGTTATTCCCTATAGACAGTTGTCATATTGAGTAATTTACCATACAAACGGGCCATAATCACGCATAAAATGACCAGTCCCTAACAATGTAAATGTCGTATTTACTTTATCTTTACCGTATATAACAATTATATACATATCTTGCCACTCTCCAAATTAGAAGATTATGCAATGTATAGAAGACGAGTTATTCCCTATAGACAGTTGTCATATTGAGTGATTTACCATACAAACGGGCCATAATCACGCATAAAATGACCAGTCCCTAACAATGTAAATGTCGTATTTACTTTATCTTTACCGTATATAACAATTATATACATATCTTGTCACTCTCCAAATTAGAAGAATATGCAATGTATAGAACACGAGTTATTTCCTATAGACAGTTGTCATATTGAGCATTTACCAATAGCCTCAGACAATTCCGGAAATAACTGTTGAACCACTTTGAGGACTTCGTTGAAATCAACCCCCCAGTCCCCCCATTCAATGTTGTTCGGAACCGTTTCATCACCACGGTCGTTGGGACCCTCAACATTGATTGGTGGGGGCGGGGGAGGGATATCACTTAGTAGATAGCTCAAGCTCCCCACACAAGTTTGTTGCAAAATCAGCGCTTGAAAATAGTCCCTTAAAGTGGGATATTAGCAAAGAAATGGACTATGTGGTCCAACACCAATTTTCCTGATTTGTCTGAATGAAGTCCAAAAAAAATCATCTGATTTTACATTTTTAGCCACAACTTTTTTATTTGTAAGTCTTTTTTGATCAAATTTTCAGTAAATAGAGATGCTATGAATCTCCTGATATACCATAATCAAGAGGTGCCTACAGTACTGACTTAGGGACTGGTCGTATTAAATACCTAAACCTGCATATTTGCTCCTATTATTCAAGGAAGCCTGACTTATTTATTTTAAAAAAAGCATCTGATACCTCGATAAACACGAGAACATTATAAAATATGATTTAAATACAACTTTGACGGTTCGTGCGTGGCGCTCGACCCAATCCTATGCGTATCCCTTGGTTACAGCTTGCGCTACGCGTTTGCATAAACTTCGAGCATAGCACTCGACTTTGTTACCAAGAAATAACATGAACAATGAGATGGTAACTAACATTGCCATGATTGCGGTTCATTACATATCAATACAGGCAAGATATGAATAGGTTCAGTCATTACATTCATTGTTCGTGTACAGATCATGATTAACAATCTATGCGTCTCGCGCGCAGCGCTTCTTTCTCATCGATTGGCACGCCTCGCGCATATCTCTCCAAGCGGCTCGGACATAGCGCACGACATTGCTCGCGTAGCATACCGCGGCAATCATTGATTACAGAATTATTACATTTATAACACTATAATAACAAGGCCAAAGCTAAATAAAGAGAATTTTATTAAATAGCATCGTCCACAGTGGTATAAACATTACATTGTAGGTAATTCGCCGAACCCTGTCTTTGGCATTCTAATGACGCGGTGATGGACAACCATGACACGGTTGACCGTATTGAATTGCACGCGTGTGCACGATTGTCCGTATAAATTAAATAGATAATAGGAGTTAGTTCTATTATTTATCGGGGACAATCGACCGATGTGCATGCTTTTCAATGGATGGACAAACGCAACGGTTGACCATACTCTGATAGTACGAGGGCATGGTTCTGAATAAAAAGACGCTTTAAGGCGTTACTATGAAAGGTGTATTGTGAATCAGTGCTAATTTCTAAAGCCGAAGATAATATGACACTTGATTTGGCTTGGTATTGCATAGATGGGCGATTAGCTCAATTGGTTAGCGCGTTGGCCTATTCCTATGCAGTGACACGGGTTCAAATCCTCATGGCGGGAGCCATTGGTGTTTTTAATAATGTATTAATATAACATTTTCGTTATTCGCGTGGCTCATTAACTGGTTTATTTTATTCATCTGTTTGTCACATATTGTTTTTGTTTTTCCTCTCTTTTGGTTATTTGTTCTTCTTTACTTTTGAACTTTTTTCGGTGGTTGTTGTTTGTCCTTCTTTCTCTCTGTCTACCACATGTAAAATGACCAGTCCGTCACAATGCATTTCGTACTTTTAATGCATTTATTAAACACGGAAGATAAATTATAACCGTCAAGTTAAGTAAATGCAAAGAAAATACAATCATTCCATGACTTCAATGGCAAATACAACGCTACAATAATTGACACAATAGTTATTACTTCATAGCGTCTATAATGCGGTTGTGACCGGTCCCTTATCAAAAAAGAAACGCATTGCGATAACGAAAAGGATTTTAATTGATTGTTGCATAATAAACTACTGTCATATAATTAGTTTAAATTATGAATTTCACCCGTTGCACCCTATGTAAGACTACATGTAACACTCGCGCATTCCATATACATGGGCCATAATCACGCATGAAATGACCAGTCCCTAACAATGTACATGTCGTATTTACTTTATATTTACCATATACAATAAGTATATACATATCTTGCCACTCTCCAAATTAGAAGATTATGCAATGTATAGAAGACGAGTTATTCCCTATAGACAGTTGTCATATTGAGTGATTTACCATACAAACGGGCCATAATCACGCATAAAATGACCAGTCCCTAACAATGTAAATGTCGTATTTACTTTATCTTTACCGTATATAACAATTATATACATATCTTGCCACTCTCCAAATTAGAAGATTATGCAATGTATAGAAGACGAGTTATTCCCTATAGACAGTTGTCATATTGAGCGATTTACCATACAAACGGGCCATAATCACGCATAAAATGACCAGTCCCTAACAATGTAAATGTCGTATTTACTTTATCTTTACCGTATATAACAATTATATACATATCTTGTCACTCTCCAAATTAGAAGAATATGCAATGTATAGAACACGAGTTATTTCCTATAGACAGTTGTCATATTGAGCATTTACCAATAGCCTCAGACATGTCTGAATGAAGTCCAAAAAAAATCATCTGATTTTACATTTTTAGCCACAACTTTTTTATTTGTAAGTCTTTTTTGATCACATTTTCAGTAAATAGAGATGCTATGAATCTCCTGATATACCATAATCAAGAGGTGTCTACAGTACTGACTTAGGGACTGGTCGTATTAAATACCTAAACCTGCATATTTGCTCCTATTATTCAAGGAAGCCTGACTTATTTATTTTAAAAAAAGCATCTGATACCTCGATAAACACGAGAACACATTAAAATATGATTTAAATACAACTTTGACGGTTCGTGCGTGGCGCTCGACCCAATCCCATGCGTATCCCTTGGTTACAGCTTGCGCTACGCGTTTGCATAAACTTCGAGCATAGCACTCGACTTTGTTACCAAGAAATAACATGAACAATGAGATGGTAACTAACATTGCCATGATTGCGGTTCATTACATATCAATACAGGCAAGATATGAATAGGTTCAGTCATTACATTCATTGTTCGTGTACAGATCATGATTAACAATCTATGCGTCTCGCGCGCAGCGCTTCTTTCTCATCGATTGGCACGCCTCGCGCATATCTCTCCAAGCGGCTCGGACATAGCGCACGACATTGCTCGCGTAGCATACCGCGGCAATCATTTATTACAGAATTATTACATTAATAACACTATAATAACAAGGCCAAAGCTAAATAAAGAGAATTATATTAAATAGCATCGTCCACAGTGGTATAAACATTACATTGTAGGTAATTCGCCGAACCCTGTCTTTGGCATTCTAATGACGCGGTGATGGACAACCATGACACGGTTGACCGTATTGAATTGCACGCGTGTACACGATTGTCCGTATAAATTAAATAGATAATAGGAGTTAGTTCTATTATTTATCGGGGACAATCGACCGATGTGCATGCTTTTCAATGGATGGACAAACGCAACGGTTGACCATACTCTGATAGTACGAGGGCATGGTTCTGAATAAAAAGACGCTTTAAGGCGTTACTATGAAAGGTGTATTGTGAATCAGTGCTAATTTCTAAAGCCGAAGATAATATGACACTTGATTTGGCTTGGTATTGCATAGATGGGCGATTAGCTCAATTGGTTAGCGCGTTGGCCTATTCCTATGCAGAGACACGGGTTCAAATCCTCATGGCGGGAGCCATTGGTGTTTTTAATAATGTATTAATATAACATTTTCGTTATTCGCGTGGCTCATTAACTGGTTTATTTTATTCATCTGTTTGTCACATATTGTTTTTGTTTTTCCTCTCTTTTGGTTATTTGTTCTTCTTTATTTTTGAACTTTTTTCGGTGGTTGTTGTTTGTCCTTCTTTCTCTCTGTCTACCACATGTAAAATGACCAGTCCGTCACAATGCATTTCGTACTTTTAATGCATTTATTAAACACGGAAGATAAATTATAACCGTCAAGTTAAGTAAATGCAAAGAAAATACAATCATTCCATGACTTCAATGGCAAATACAACGCTACAATAATTGACACAATAGTTATTACTTCATAGCGTCTATAATGCGGTTGTGACCGGTCCCTTATCAAAAAAGAAACGCATTGCGATAACGAAAAGGATTTTAATTGATTGTTGCATAATAAACTACTGTCATATAATTAGTTTAAATTATGAATTTCACCCGTTGCACCCTATGTAAGACTACATGTAACACTCGCGCATTCCATATACATGGGCCATAATCACGCATGAAATGACCAGTCCCTAACAATGTACATGTCGTATTTACTTTATATTTACCATATACAATAAGTATATACATATCTTGCCACTCTCCAAATTAGAAGATTATGCAATGTATAGAAGACGAGTTATTCCCTATAGACAGTTGTCATATTGAGTGATTTACCATACAAACGGGCCATAATCACGCATAAAATGACCAGTCCCTAACAATGTAAATGTCGTATTTACTTTATCTTTACCGTATATAACAATTATATACATATCTTGCCACTCTCCAAATTAGAAGATTATGCAATGTATAGAAGACGAGTTATTCCCTATAGACAGTTGTCATATTGAGTGATTTACCATACAAACGGGCCATAATCACGCATAAAATGACCAGTCCCTAACAATGTAAATGTCGTATTTACTTTATCTTTACCGTATATAACAATTATATACATATCTTGTCACTCTCCAAATTAGAAGAATATGCAATGTATAGAACACGAGTTATTTCCTATAGACAGTTGTCATATTGAGCATTTACCAATAGCCTCAGACAATTCCGGAAATAACTGTTGAACCACTTTGAGGACTTCGTTGAAATCAACCCCCCAGTCCCCCCATTCAATGTTGTTCGGAACCGTTTCATCACCACGGTCGTTGGGATCCTCAACATTGATTGGTGGGGGCGGGGGAGGGATATCACTTAGTAGATAGCTCAAGCTCCCCACACAAGTTTGTTGCAAAATCAGCGCTTGAAAATAGTCCCTTAATGTGGGATATTAGCAAAGAAATGGACTATGTGGTCCAACACCAATTTTCCTGAATTGCAGTTAAAACCAGGCTTGGGTGATAGGGTTAATCATGCGCCAAAGCCAGAGTTGATCATCTTTGATTGTGTGATTACATATTTTATCTCTTTGTATTTGTGTGATTACATATTTTATCTCTTTGTATTTTGTTTTTTACAGAATACCTAGCTCCATATGATGTTCCTAGGAGAAATTAACTACTTGATGTTCTTGCAAAACTAATGAAGTTAACATTTGACAGCAGGTAAGTCACTATATAGTTTAATCAGTTCCAAATTTGGCGAGAAAAGTTAAAAGTAATCCAAGCATATAAGCGTGATTTGGCATACGCAATAAGATACGCAAGCGTCACGCATAGACCTACATTAACACCAGGGGTAGAATTTCGTAACCAACCGCGAGAATCTGTTAAGATTCTCGCGGAAGGATTTTGCGAGAATCCAGAATCTCGCAAATTTTGAGAATCCATGGATTATTGCGCAATTAATGAAAATAATATCCAGAATAAGGCTATAAGCTTGCACAACTTCCAAATTCGGCATGTTTGTTGACTAAGGGTCAACTACCAGTCATCTAATGTCCTGTTTTGGACTTACAAAAAAAAAAAAAGTATTTTTTTTTTGGGTTTTTTTTTTTTTTTTTGCGGGAATCCAACTGGATTCTCGCGGTAGTGATTTGACGCGAATCGATTCATGGATTCGCGCCGAAATTCTACCCCTGGACACTGCAACATATTGCGCCATGTGAGCGTTTTGCGTGTGACGCTCTTCTGAATTGATTCGCTGCCTGTAAACAGGTTTCGCCATTTGGAACTGACTGAACTATTATAGTTAATAGTTTAATAGTTTTATATAACGCATCAAAATATCCTAGCCATCTGATTGGTGGATAGGCTACTTCATCAGATAACACAAAATAGTTGGTCCATTTCATGCTTGACGTCACTTCCCTTTTTTCTTTTTTTTCAAAATGTACTATTGACCGGGCGGTCAATATACTTTTTGAAAGACAAAAAAATGCCCTGCCTCGTACGATTTTGCCATAATGGCTTGAAGGATCGACTCGCCTGTAAGATATTTTTAATGTTTAATTTGATGAAAATCGCACACAAATATATTTTCATGCGTTATAAAACAAATGCTCTTTATTTGTGAAATGGGGTGAACTATTGCCCCCAAGGTGATCTGGAGACCAAAGCCTTCTATTTTCTCTCACCCTTTGGCTGAGGGAAAATAGTAGGCTTATGGTCTCCAGATCACCTTGGGGGCAATAGTTCACCCCATTTCCCTCATGAACAGTCCATATTTGTATAATATTTGCTTGTCATAAATCATCATGAAAATGGAAATAAATAAATGAATGAATAATAATGAATGCATTTAAAAGGGAAAATCTGATGAGGTGATGTTGGAAAAAAGGCTGTAAGCTAAACTTGGAAATTTGACACATTTGAACATTATCAGGCTTCAACGGTGGCGGCGCTACAGGGGGCATTCCTCCCCCCCCCCCCCCCCCCCCGCCCCCCAAAAAAAAAAAATTGCCCCCCCCCCAAAAAAAAAATCAATTTAGTTAGAATTAGACCAAATTTGACAATTTTAGCATAAAAAGGCATTCTTTTTCCACGCTGCGCCCACATTTTCTTACTAAATTAGGTTAAATTAGACCAAATGTTGAACATTTTAGCATTAAACAGCTAAATTTTGCGCTCATTTTCATACCAAATATTTACTAAAAGTGGCTTTGTATTTTACAAATTACAATAATCTGATATATTTTTGTTTTTCTTTACAGTTTCAGAAGTCTGGATTGGGGCAACAGGCGTTGCCAGGGATGGCACACGGGTTGCATGCGTGGCAGTCCAGCCCCTATGTAACTGAGCTAAAAGAGTCTGCTTGCAAATTCTTAAAATTTTCCTTCGCATACTTTTGACTTTTGAGGACCAAAAAGTGGTGATTTGGCACATTCAGATTGAGACCTCGTACTCCCTTGATCAAAATAGGAGGCAACTTGCTGCCGACGAACTATTTCTAGGCCCAATGCATGCATGTTCATGATGCAATAACAGTGGTGTACTAGTGCAGTATGATAATACTGTCTTGGATAATATAAGCCATTTCTTTGGCTGGTCAGGAGAGGATTTGGGAGCACTGGAGGATGTATATAGATACATCTACATATTCTCAAGCAAAAGAAACATGTAAAGCTTTAAGAATATTGACATCTTCATTCCGTTTAGTAGGGAGGGGCCAATATGTAATTTTGTTTGTGTTAAAAGCAACATAAGACTTGATTCCATATCTTTACGGTATAAAAGGGTTCAGATTCCTTTTTGTTGGCATGTAGTAAGGGTTCCTGCTCAGTTCAAAATGGCTGCCAAGGGTTCTTTTTTTTTAAAGTTTTGATTTAATTAAAAAACATATCAACATGTTTGTGTCAGCTCTAGGATTAAGAAAATGTATAGTTTGGCCCAATTTTTCTGCACCCTTATATACCATAAAGATACAGAATCAAGTCCAATTTGGCTTTTAAAGGCGTATTATGCACTATGCAGACCTGCCAACTGTCCCCCGCATTGCGGGACAAACGCCCCTCATTCAAAAAACTAGAACTAGCGTTGAAAGGCGGAAGATACACACGCGTGCGTAAAAGCTGCGCCTGTTCATTTACGTCACTGTCTCGAGATGGCCAAACAGAGTATAGTATGATTTAATCATAATTTAGTAATAATTTTTTGCAGCAGAAAATTGGTTCAGAGTTATGTCATTAGCTTGTAACGATAATTTGGATAAAGTGTACTTTAGGTACCGGATGCGTCAATACTGGTACACGTTGGAATAAAGGTTCCTCATTTTATCTGTATGATGCTGTTTATTCCATCTCCGTCAAAGACTTGATGCATGGCTGGGACCTAAAATACACTTTTCCGATAATTCATCCTGTTATTTGTAACTTGGGCAAATTGTTTGAATTATGCAGGCTAGTTAATAGTTTGATAGATTAAAAGTGGAGTCAAAAGTAGAGTCTTTGGTCTCATATTTGCCAAATTGATAATAGACTAATGAACAGCAATTCACAAAGAGTTTAAGGCGTAAAAGTGTAATTCACTTACACTGAGTTTGGATTTTTTTACCTGCCATTTGCATCTTCACGATCACCCATGCAATTACCCACTGTGGGCAGGTGCTATTTCCAGGTAGATACATGCTCTTACTGTCTTCTGAAGATAGCAGGTTGTATCAGCACATTTGTTGCCACATTATGGCTTGAGGAGACTAAATATATGTGACTCATCTCATCGAAACAGACAGACCAGTTGTCTCCATATACAGTGGCGGATCCAGGATTAAAATTTACGGGGGGCTGACCAAGGTTTTTTTAATTGGTACTCCCAAAAAAAATTGTAAAAGGTCCCCAATTTTTTTTGCCGTCCGCTAGTGAAAACGACACCTAATTTGTCAAAATTGACTATGGCACACAGGTTTTATGCATGCAACTCCAACGGTTGAAAATTTTAAAAAACACCTCAACTTTTGTAATTATTGGCAGATGATCGAGCCTTGTCGACAACTGGTTGGTTTCTAGTGATGTGTCACATATCTTCAGTAGATGCCAGGAAAGTTATCCACATTTTAAATGTACATGCAATAAATGCATTGGTAAGATTGAATTATTCAATACAAGGATTAAAGGCACACCCAGTAAAAAAACACCACTTTTTCACAAAACCCCAAATGCAACCAACGTTTTGCAAATAAAATGGCATTCACTATCTATCCCAAATGATCAACTTTACTTTATGATGACGTGCAGACACCAATTCAGTCTATCTTTGAAAATTCATCAATTGTTGACATTTAAAATAACAATATATTTAGAATTTTGTCAATTGTGGGTAGTTCTGCCTATTTACAACATTTCTGAAAGAAAATAAAAGACCATTGCCAATTTCTTAGAGCATTTTTTTGAAAGAAATCTTGTTTTGAAATCACTGAATGTACCTTTAACTTAAGAAAGGGAAAGAGAAGCACAAAGTTGTTTTCATTTTCAATATTTTATTTTATATGAGAAATCTTCCTGATTACAAATCAATTTCAAACCATGTATGTATCATTGGAATAGAAACATGAAACATATTTTTCTCTCAATTTACATGCACAGGTAGTTGTAATTCATTGAGACATTAAAGGTATATTATGTGATCTTTCCAGGGAACGCCCTCAACATCGGAAAAAAATTGAAAGCAGATGTCAGGATAACACGACAGTTTATATTTTCACTCTAAATTCACTCTAAAACCATGATTTTGAGGTAATTTAGGAATCGTATCGCTCTGTAACTTGGAATGTATGTACGATTTATGATCAGAAATGTAAATCTGCAAGAAAAATCTACTTTCTAAAAAAAAATCATGAATAGAGGGCGCTCTCTGGAAAAGATCACATAATATGCCTTTAAAACAATGACTCATGTTATAAGGTACATCATTGTAGGCCAGGCTTATTTTGAGACATAAAGTAAGGACAATTGAAAAGAATATGTACCTTTTTCATCATATTTTCACAAGTATTACATGAACTTTCCAAAACTAGGTATCAATCACTGAAAAGCATGCACACTTAGGTAATGAAAAAAAGAAACCCTCTTGTACGGGCAAACGAATGTCTCGGGTCTGTCGGTCAGACTTTCTTTCTTTATTATTTTCCCTTGAAAATGACTATAGAAAAGCTGTAAAAATCCCCCAAAATTGTTAAGTTGCTTTTTTTTTGGCAAGCAAAACATTTTGGGTGTCTATTTTCATTTGCACATGAAAATAAATTTCTAAAATAATTGGTTGGTCAGGACCGTCGGTACAACAAGATTTCTTTTTTCGTTGCCTTATGGTAAAGTGTCGTACTGGCCCAATTTGCTTACACATTGGTTCTACATAAAGGTACATGTACTATGTACATTCAAAATAGTCTTATTAAAAGTTGATAAGAGTCATTTCAAATTTTCTCACAGAACCATAGCACAGTGCACAATCTGCAGTAGTGCAGTCCAGTGTGGTAGGCAATACCACACTTTTCCACATAGCCTCTTAGGAAACATCTCTCAAGCATAAAGTGTTGCTGTTTTCTTACTAATAAAACAAATTTGATGGGAAAAAGTGGATTTTGTTGGGTTGCACAACTTTAAGGGGGGACTCAAGGAAGTCACTTTTTGAATTTTATGAATGCTGTAATTATTAAACTATAAATCAAATGCATATAAAATTATACATTTTTGGAAGGGATTTGGGTCAATTTTGACCACAAAAAAATGTTGATTTTTTTTTAGAAAATCACAACAACAAAAAAATCACTTTTTTGACCATATTTATTTGGGACAAGCTAACAAAATTATTTTTGAGTAAAAAATGCCCAACATTGCCTGATTATACTAAAAGAAAAAATGAGAAATCGGCACTAGATTAGTGTCTTAATAGTATAATCAAGCAATGTTGGGCATTATTTACTCAAAATAATTTTGTTAGTGTGTCCCAAATAAATGTGGTCAAAAAAGTGATTTTTTGTTGTGATTTTCTCAACAACTTGACGCCAAATATTCTCTGACCCAAATCCTTTCCAAAAATGTATACTTTTATGCATTTTTGGTTAATAGTTCAAAAATTACAGCACTTGATAAATTCAACAAATCCCATCAAAAACTTCTTTGAGTCCTTAAAAAGGGCAAGAAATGTGATGAGAATCCTTCATTCTCAGAATCCTGCAAGAATCCTAGTTGATGTTTGAAAGATAACATTTTAACACTTTTTATATGGAGGAGAATCCATAGATTCTAGCAAAATTCTTTGCAATGTGAAGAACTTTCCCCCACCCCTTTATCAGCCTCTTTTATGGTGTCAGGTTAAACTCAACAGTCTCGGGGAAAAAGAATATATCTATGGAGTCAAAAATCAAGGAGGAGCATCAGGTGAGAACCATCCGCCTATGCCACACAGATGGGTTGAAGAAATTCAGACATCAGAACCTGTAAATAAAAACAGAAATAACAGATGTTTACAATTTCATTTAGTACCCTTAAAAACATTATAATCTGCGGTAAAATAATTAACCTTAAATCTAAACCATAATATTTGGATGGAGAAAATAAGTAGTCTTAAAAGCAGTTGCTTATGATTTCATCGGAGGGGGAAAATCTTAGACAGGATAGATTTTCTAGGTCAAAAAGTAGATTTTACCAATTAGAACGCTATAGGGCTGGCAAGTGGCAATTGTTTTGTTTTCCTGCCCAGGAAGCCAGTTCACCCAGGATAATACACACCCTAATTTGCCCAGTGCCCAGCCTATGGGATGTTACGCCTCTACAAACATGACAAAAGATTGTATTAATTTTAATATGGTTCAGTATGTAGTTTCAATGCTCTGCATGTACTGTCCATACACCAACAGTTGGGTCTGTAAATGATCATGTTCTCACTAAACCTGGTCCATTTATGATTTGTGATAGGAAAATGTCATTAAGCTACACTTGCTTACCAGTCAGCAGGATCAGCCAGAATACCAATATTTCGAATCTTTCTGGAAAACTGAGTTATGGATCTTCATTTCCTGTTAAAAATACAAATTATTACATTGAATGAAAAGCATTGTAGTTACAGAAAAATATTTTATCAATATGAGCTTGGGTGCAGCCTGATGAGACTAGCATTTTCTTGCAGAAGCGCTTATTTGTTGTCATGGTTAGACTGCGAGTTAGTTGGCTTCAATTATTAAGCGTGTCGTGAGCAGGCTGTGCATACTGCATCTACGGTGTCGCTTCATGTACGTGAAGGGCTTTGATAGTAACATTGAAGTTAAGCTCACATTTTCTGAGTAAAAAATCAGCTAGCTCTACGTGTATAATCTAATTAAAAATTGAACAAATTTGAAACACTGTGCACGAAAACAACACACACATGATCAGCCTGCTCACGATGCTCAAAAGATTTTAGCGGAAGCTTAGATGTGTGCGTGGTAATTATATACGCTCAACGCACAAGTTGCATCAGAACGAAGGCAAGCTACGCAAGCAATTGACCGTCGTAATGATGCCGATATTGACCACCGTCAAGGTACGGCTTCAGCGCACCATGTATATTGGAATGTGTAATGATCGGTCTCTAACAAGATTGTCTATGGATGATTTTGCCTTAAATTAGTCTCACATCTGGTTACGATATGCCATTCAGATTTGTTCATTTAGAAACTGAATTATATAGTTAGGCAAGGCCTCCTTTAGTACGTATTTGATGACCACCAAATTGGCAAACCTCCTTACAGCAGCGAATTAATACTAGGGGTGTAGGCACACATCAACGCAACAAGCGCATGGGCCTAAACCGTGCATGTTCGCTTGTATTGCTTTTGCAGTGGAGAGATCAAAAACGTACACATTTTTAGGCAATTTGGGATTGATTTTTAACAATAGATTAACCTTGCTCAGAGTCATGCCCAACAACATGGTATTTTTAACTAGGCTGGGCCTATATAGTTCTATCAGTTCCAAATTGGCGAGAAATATTCGGGTTTTTATCTATCCACACGCAAAAGTAATCCAAGCGTATAAGTGCGATTTTGGCACACGTAAACAACGACATTGCACGCCATATTGCGCGTAAACATGTTTTGCCAATTTGGAACTGACTGAACTATTATAGGCGTGTGCGCAAAGCGCAAAAACTAGACGCTCTGAAAAATACCAGCATTGTGCGCAACATATTCCTTCAAAACCTGATCAGCCCAACAAGCGCATGGGCCTAAACCGTGCATGTTCGCTTGTATTTCTTTTGCGTGTGGAGAGATAAAAAACGTACACATTTTTAGGCAATTTGGGATTGATTTTTAACAATAGATTAACCTTGCTCTCAAGTTGCTCAGAGTCATGCCCAGCAACATGGTATTTTTAACCAGGTTAGGCCCATATAGTTCGATCAGTTCCAAATCAGCGAGAAATATTCGGTTTTTATCTATCCACGCGCAAAAGTAATCCAAGCGTATAACTATAAGTGCGATTTTGGCACACGCAAACAACGACACTGCGATATTATGATTGTGTACCACATTGCGCGTAAACAAGTTTTGCCAATTTGGAACTGACTGAACTATAAGCATGTGCGCAAAGCGCAAAAACTAGATGCTTCGGAAAAATACCAACATTGTGCGCAACATATTCCTTCAAAAACTGAATTTACCCAAATGTCCTGCTATTTATTGAACATGTGAACTGAAGTGAAGAAGATGTTAACAGTAACACTATTTAAAACATGCTGCTGCATGCATAAAACTTTATCACCGCGCCATGCAAAGTCAGTCATAAAATAGTCATGAATGGTAGGCCTACTCAGAGAAGAGAAGTAAAATCTAGTCTGATTGTCTGTGAAATAAGGGATCTCATCTCATTGTATTTGATTTTTGCATTCACTCGCAGCTCGACATAAATATAAAAAGTTTCGGCTTTTCTGAAAATAGAATGTAGGCCTAGCCATTTTACATGTTTTCTAAGACTAAAAAGGGAAGCTAGGCCTCCTTGCACAATTACTTCTTCATTCGTTTGGTATTGGAGCCGTTTCTGTCCAAGCTAAGTACATTGAAAGTCTATAGGTCATGTAGGTATTCTCTGTCAAATTCATATTTCAATTGGCAAACCATCGGAGGATTTTATAAGAAGGAAAATTGATCAGCTTTTGTGATAGGCTTTTAATAGGCCTAAAATATAAAATTTATCATAGACCTACGAACTATTTTCAATGTAATCAAATCATCCTATCGCTGTATAAAATTAACTATTTTCATGAAAACTATTTGGCCAAGATTTTTATAACTGCTCTACTAATTCTTTCCGGATCTTCCTTAAAAACATTACTAAGTATTAATTGAAGAAGTTCTGGACAAACCTGCTGCGATTTCCGGCACCGATGTTTATTTATGTCTGCGTTTTTCTCGGTCAGTTGATCATTTTCCTGGCCGGCCACTCCAATTAATCAGCGCCCAAACCAGCCCAAACCAACCAAATTAACATTATCTCGTGACGTAATTTCCAAATAAGGTAAAATATTCATGAGCTGAAATGCGCCACTTTTTTACCTGTGTGTCTCCCAGTCTTCTACATTTGTACAGCGTTAGCGGCCGTACGGTAATATTGAAGACTGGGGGATGTAGTCTAAGTCCCCACACCACACTTGTCCCCACACAGGCCAACCGACGCATGCGCAAAAGATAATGAGGCCGATGGTGCAGGGGGCGACGGATACAGTCTACGTATGACCTGGTTTGGTCATCTCCTAAGACTCCCAGAGAAATCCCCAGCAAAGATGTCCCTAGCAGAAATAGGAAGAAGTGTTAAAAGACCACAAGGTAGACCAAAACAGACGTGGATAAGAATGATCCAAAAACAATTGCAAGAACTAAATATTGACTATACAAACGCAGAAAATCTAGCAGAACTGGCCAGTGACAGATATACCTGGCATTTACTAACTGATAAGTGAGGGCGCCATGTCAACAAAGACGTAATGCGTAACTGATGATGATGATGATGACACCCGCGTCCGTGGCGCAATTAACGGGAGCGCAAACTGGTGCGTGCTTCAGAACAACGTTGGCGTTATTCGTGAAACGCTTGCGTTTGTTTCAGATCAACACGCAAGGACGCTACAAGAAAAAGTTTTAATCAGAAACAAAGCTGTCTCCTTTTTCTAATTTAGATCTAAACTGTTTTGAAGTTATATCTTTCTCAGAAATAAGTTCATCCTTCTGCGTTTTTCGGACTGCCTTTGCAACCGTGGCCTAGCCTCATGATGTTGAAAGTAATATTGATTTTGAAATAAAAAGTTTTCAGATTGAGGTAGAAACATTATTATAGGTACTGTTTGGAAGTATTTTTGGGGGGTTTTTTTCAATTTTATTTAACTAAACACTTTTTAAAATTAAAATTAAATCTTGATTTTCTTATCATTTTTGCACAACTGAATGATCATTTCTGTCTTCACTATCACGCTACTAAAACAAGCCTTATTACATGCAGGAAAACTAGATCAAAGAGTGACTAAATAGAAAAAGAACTAACAGGTCGCGCCTATAATAATGATGATAATAATAATAAGAAGAATAGCGACAAAAAGGTAGGCCTACATCCACTCAATTATTAGAGTGCTTAAAGACACGAAACATTTAGAACAATACAAATGGAAAGAACAAACGGCAAATAACAAAAACAAAAGCAAATTTCCCAACACAAACCGAAATGGACCCAAACAAGTTACAAACAAAAAAATGGACCCAAACAAGTACACCGATTTCTTTGACACATAATGTGTGTTTTTGAATTTGAACAAAAAACATTAATATTGCATATTTTTATCCATCCGATATCCGTGACATATGCCTACCATAACATATTCGAATTTTAGATGTATTTTGAACAAGACATTGACATTATCCTAAATTCATCAACATAAACAAAGTCAGTTTTTCAGTTGAAAGTCATTTTCTTGTTCAGATTGGTCAAAGTGGGATTCGCACCCTTGTTACTTAATTGATCATATCTCGGTTAGTATCATAGGTGGTGAAATTCAACGGGAAAAGGTGTACACTGCAAAAACTGTGGTGTTAAATTTAACACCACGGGTGTTAAATTTAACACCAGTACGGATTCACTATAGGACCACACCACCTGGTGTCAAAATGACACCATCACTAGTGTTACAACGTTGGTGTTAAATATAACACCAATGGGTGTTACAATATGACAACACCAGTAACAATTTTACACCTTCTGGTGTTAAAACATTAACAACTTTACACCTTCTGGTGTTAATTTTTTTTTTTTTTACACCTTCTGGTGTTAAAATATTAATGTTAGATAAGTTGAATTACTTTGACAATAAAATACTTGCAAATAACATATTTCACTGTTCAACAGTTCAAATTTATTAAAACTTGAACGTTTTTGTGAATTAATGTTCTTACTTGCCATTTACTTATGGAATGGTGCATTTTGCAGATCGAATCACTAGATCAAATGTATAAATATAAAATCCAAAGTGTTAAAAAACCAATATAACCCACCCCCGTGCGCATGTGTGGAATAGTGACACCCATGGGAGTTATTCTTACACCAAGTTTAACACAAGAAATTTAACACCATGAGAAGTGTTACATCAGTTATTCCTATGGTGTTGACCTAACACCAACATTAACACCAGGAGCGTAACACCGGCTCAGTGTTGCAGTTTAACACCGGAGTTTTTGCAGTGTATTTGATAGCGGGACTAATAATATGGCTTACCAAAAGTCATGGGATGTATTTTAATTAATCTTCTAACTTAGATGACACCTTTTTTGACACACCCTGCAAAAGGTTTTCTCTTTTAAAAGTTACGCAATTCATTTCTATTGTCTTTACAATTAAAAGAAAGTTATTTTCTTTATATATCGGTGGTCCTTATTTAAAATAAAAATTATTCTTGTTTATGCAAGACTAGTCAATAATGCCCGCCTTTCACGTCAATAACCTCCTGTATCGAAAAGCGCCAATTTTCGGGAGACCATTTTGGGGAAATGTGACTTTGAGAGAGGTAACCAATGTAAGAGTTTATGGCCATAGCCAAAGCATGTTTTTCAATCTCTGAAAACGCTTATTTTTGTGTGGAGGTATGCAAACAAACTAAAAGGGGTTGATCTAGCAGGTGAAAAAAATGAAGAACACACATTTTGGTTCCAATGAACCTTTGTGTTGATTCGGGGGTGGGAGTGACCCCTTTTCGTAATGTATTTATTATTTGACATTCACCAAACACATAAGTATGGTCAAAGTACGTACAAACATAAGGAAACAAACAAACAAACAAAATTACAAAACAGAAATGTGACATAAGTATGAAAAACGAGAAAAAACCCCAAAACAATTTATATCATATACAATTTAAACTCCCGAAGATGTACGCAACTCAAATGCAGAGTTGACAAAATTAATAACTGGACGAATGCAATCAAATTCGCTAATAACCCTCATTATAGTCATAAAAATGTCATTGTCATCTAAGTTATCAAGATCATAGTATTTCACCAATTTCAGATATCATTTTAGTACGCATATCATTATAGAGCGGGCATTTCATAATAAAGTGAAATTCATCTTCGATGACATTGAGATTGCATGACATGCATATCCTTTCATTGGGGGGTGGGGATTATCGGGTATATAGGCCTATAATACATAGCGCCCCTTTTCAATCATGAGTGAGTGAGCGCTAACTCTTAATTTACAAAATAGGGATCTACGAGACTGGTTAAAAGTGCCCAGCTGAATTATTCGTGAGCTGAATTTAACAGGGGAAGGATAGGTCGCGTCAAGGCGCGAAGGTGCGTGACTTCATTCTTTTTGGGGAGTTTCCGATCTACGCTCCGCTTAGATATGATCAAAATCATACAGCTTACGGGTAAACATGTAAACCCCGAAGGAGCTATACCATAGATTTATAATTCTGTGGGCTATAAAGAGGGAAACTCGCGTATAAAAAACAAGTACGCAGTGATCCACCGCGTTTTTTTAATTTTTTTATTATTGTGGAATTTTCGTCACGCAGCTACGGAGCGTATTGCTGTACGCACATTTTTAAATGCAACAAATTATTGAATCAATAATTTGTTGCCGCGCTGTGCAGCTCCAGAAACGCGTTCGCTTTTGATGAGCCGCGTGCCGCATTGAAGGATTTAAAGTCGAGTTGCATGCCCATGATTATGGCTAAAATGGGCAATAAAACAAGGCATCGGGTGATGGGGTGCATCAGCTGTGTTGATCCCTGTTTTAATTCCATCGTGATTGTGGTTTTGCTCATTTTTTAGTTGAAGCGGTTGGTAAACTTGTAACTCACTTTCCAGGACTAACTTTAAAATCGCAGTGCCATTCCGTTTTCTTTTTATATTTTCATCAACTATGCCTATGCCATTTAACACCTAAAAATAATTATTATTTTATTCATTATGTATTATTTTGTATTAACTGAAATAGTTGACTTGTGCCCGCTAAAACCCACAAATAACCCCGCAAAGAATATAAATCACCTTTCATACACCGTTTAGTGTTTTGTTGATGCTTAGCCTATCTAAAAATGGGCAAACTGAATCAAAGTTGTGTAAGATATTTAAGATATTTGAATCATCCATGGAAGCATACTTCCTAAAACAGCACAAATGTGACTGTTATGTCGTGCTTATTATTGGGATAAGATAAACGGCATTTAAGTGAAAGTCAAATAAATGATATAAACTTAGTAATATGAAGCACGTGCACCTTTTTATGGTACATCCTATATTTTATAATAATAAAACAGGCCTAGTCTACATCCAAGTATCAATTCTGATTACTACAGATATTCGTAGACAGAGTTGCCAATTGAATACGGTGCGGCGTTTTGTAAGAATAGAATTACCAGGCGCGTGCCCAGGGGGGGGTGGGGGGGGGGGGGGCTTTGGGGGATCAAGCCCCGGGTCGCGATTTTTTTTTTACTAGCTCACATGTAAAATCAGTTGACATTTTTTTTTTTTTTTTAAAATCATTTTATTCAGTGAGTTTTGCTTTATTCCGTGTTAAAACGAAATAAATACATTTTACAAATGTTTACTAGTAAAAAAAAAATCGCCCCCGGGTCCCCCGAGGGTAAAAAAAAAGAGGGGAGAAAAGGAAGGAGAGGAGAGGAGGAGGGGAGGGGAGAGGAGAGGAGGGGAGAGGAGAGGAGGGGAGGAGGAGCTCGGGGGCACTGACATTGGAAAAGGGTATAGATATAATAAGGTATGTGCCGCGCTGAAGACCCCCTTTTTCACCCTCTGCTGCTAGCTCTTTAGCTCTATCTATAGAGCCTTAGACGATCCCTTTACTAATAACTGTAGAGGAATCATCTGTCTTGTAATGCTTGTACCTGGTCGTATACCGGGTTGTCAGTCATCTATAGAGCCTTAGACGATCCCTTTACTATTAACTGTAGAGGAATCATCTGTCTTGTAATGCTTGTACCTGGTCGTAGGCCTATACCGGGTTGTCATAGTTTTGTCTCTCCGGCCTGCGGCCGGAGAGCCAAAACTCCCTGGTCAGTAAATGTGAGCGGTTACTGGATGTGAGCAGGATCTATGATTTGAACGATAGAGGGGGTACGGTCAATGGATACTATTTGGTCAGTGGAATCATGAAATTATGGTGGAGTTAATCAGCGCTGTGGTGATGGTCAGTGTATTAAAATCAAATCGACAGTCCTGAAATCAGGACTACTAGCTCTTATGACCCCCATTTTGAGCCTAGACCCCAATTTTACTTTTAAAAAAATCAAAAATCGCGATATTTTGCGTTTCAAACCCCCAATTCCTCGAACATTTTGCTTTCTTAAGCCAAAACAAAATCGCAAATTTGCGTTCTTGCTAATCAAAATAAATCTAGGCCTATAGGCCAGTTCTCAAGAACTACTTTTTGAAGAAAGAAAAATCAGTTCCTAAGAGCCTATTCTTTGTCATAAACTCCACTCAGTTCAGTTCTGTAGTCCCCCTATAATTGAGACCTTGGGTGGCACACCCCTACCCAAAAAAAAGTTGAGTGCCCGGGAGGAGTAGGGGAGGGAAAAGGAGAGGCCGGGAGCTTTTATTAGTGTCTCTTACTTTATCTCTACGTCTCTGAACCATGTGAGTGTTTTATAACGAAAGTAAATATTGATAGCAAGGAGAGTTTTATGTCATCCAGGCAAGTTAAAACCCAACAACTCGGCCCTCTGAATCACCAGTGGCGTAACCAGTGGGACACCCCCCCCCCTCCTAATTTGCAAAAAAGTGAAAAATAAAAAGGAAGATAAGGAGGAAGGATAACGAGCATAGACAATGCAAGCGGGGAGTGCCCCCCCCCCCATCATTGTCACGGTGGGGACGATTGCCCCCCCCCCCCCCACCCCCCATCATTGTCACGGTGGGGACGATTGCCCCCCCCCCCCATCATTGTCACGGTGGGGACGATTCCCCCCCCCCCATCATTGTCACGGTGGGGACGATTGCCCCCCCCCCCCCCCCATCCCCCATATTGACGTCGGTTGGCACTGTCGGTTCATTTGACCACGTGATTCATGGAATTATGATAGTCAAACATAATGAGTCCCAAAAATCCAGCATTCTTTCCTACTAAAGTCAACAACAAAAAATCATTGTCGCTTCATTTACATTTATCGCCCCACCCAAATATGAATAACCTATCTACGCCACTTTTATTCAAGCTTAACAACATGATTTCAGGAACGTTTTCTGGCAAATTTTAGGGAAAAAATAGAAATTTAGATTAAATGTTTCTTTATTCAAATTATAACAAGATGGCTTAAGGAACGTTTTTCTGGACCATTTCAGTTTAGAAAAACTGACAGTTTGTACGCTCAGGAACGTTTTTCTGGAGCTTTTTAGTATTAAAATAGCCATTTTTTGCGCGCTTCGCGCGAATTTGTTTCAATGTTTATTTCAGCTTTATAACAACGTTGCAACATGTTGCTTTTGCTGTTTAGTTAGTAAAATAGACATTTTTGCGCGTTTCGAGCCAATTGGTTTCATTTTTTATTATTCAAGCTTAAAAAAATGGCTATATGAACGTTTTTCAGGACCATTTTAGTGTTACAATAACCAGTTTTTGCACAAATCATTTTCATTGTTTTATTCAAATTTAACAAGATTGCTTCAGGAACGTTTCAGAACCATTTCAGGGTAAATAACCAATTTTTTTAAAACAATATTTTGTTATTCAATTTGAACAAAATGGCTTCAGAATCGTTTTCTGGAACTTTTTATGGTTAAAATATAAAAAAAATTGCGCGCTACGTGCGTATTAGTTTGACTGATTATTTATTATTCAAGCTTAACAAGATAGCTTCAGAAACGTTTTTCTAAACTTTTTTTTACAATAGCCAATTTTTACGCGCGTATTAGTTTCACTGGTTATTTATTATTCAAGCTTAACAAGATGGCTTCAATAACGTTTTACTAAAACCTTTATTTTTACAATAGCAATTTTTTGCGCGCTCCGCGCCAATTACTTTTATACTATATACTTTGTTATTCAATTGGAACAAGATCGCTTCAGAAATGTTTTCTGGACCTTTTTAGTGTTAAAATAGACATGAATTAGATTTACTGTTTAACGGTGCGAACCAATGAATTTTATTTTTAAGCCCCCCGGGTAAAAAAATCCTGCGCACGCCTATGATTACTCCCAAAATGTTGATCTTTCTATCTGTTAGGACTGAATTATCATGTCACCGTCTGCATCTTTATTTTCAATTTTTGAAGGGCTGGGCGAGGGTTCTGATCGGTTAAAAGGGCGTTTTATATTCGGAGCGGGTATAATGGCCCGGGCAAGGAGGACTTTAGTCTAAGCCATCGAATCTTCATACCTCTATTACCACCCCACCCTTCTTCCTAGGACACTTTCGAATTTATTAATTTCATGAAGATAAACCACTTTTGAAAAAGTTAAAATATCTCCTTTTTTAGGGCTACCACCCGTAATCCGAAACGAACGTCAATATCAAGTTCAACCCCCGACCGTTTTTCAAATGTCGCATTATTTACGAGTTTGTGATTATATAAACTGCCTAAGACTGAGTGGATTTTTCTGGCATTTGTTAATTTTTAACGCATTGAACATAAACATTGCACTCGGGGCCTCCGCGGCTGGGAACTAGCTTTAAGAACACATGTTTGTTCAAAATCATATACATATTTTACCATTGTTTTAAGTGTTCAGTTTTAAGTATAAATGCCAAATATTTTTCTCGGCAGAGTAATACTACTTCAGATAATGAAACAAATCTGTACTGGTACAAGTTCAGTACTCCCGTTGCAGAGATCAACTTATTTTCTAGCAAGGTCACATCATGGATATATTGGAGTTGGTACTCTAAGTATAGTGTTAAATTGAGGCCACCCGGACCGTCAAGTAGCCTTGGTTTCATTTGCTAACAAATTTCACCCTCACTATTGATGCTATACAAAACACACAACCCTGTCAACCAATCATAACAGCTGATTATAACTATTTCCAATTATTCATACACAGCCTTTTGACAATTTTGCAGGTATATACCATATCAGGCAATGACCAATTTACTCACATGTGGGGGTCAACGGGTCATGTGAGATTTGAGTTTCTAATTGTATCGTGGTGACAGTTTTATCATACTTCAATCTTTGCCTGGTTGTCAACTATTACTAGCCTGCTATGGGTGATATAGGGTGTATACCAAATGCAATGTATCATTTACATCAGTTAAGTTAGTTTTCTAGAAGTTCATAAATTCATGAAATGTATATGTAGTGATTCATATTAAGAATTAACTTAATACATTGAATAATAAACATATCAATTAATCAAGCATTACGTTTATTAGTAAATACAATTGTTAATTAACTTAAACAAATAAATACATTTCTTTAATTAAATTAATTAATATTAATTCATAAATTAATAAATTAATTCAAGGATAATCAATTATTGATTATTGATTATTGATACTTAATTAATCATTAATGAATCATAATTAATTATCCATTACTTAATTAGTTGTTTTTGCCCCTGGTTGACTTTGATGTAGGTCTTAGTCTATTCTTAACTACGCAGAAAAAAATAAGTGAGTCATTATCGTAAAATGAGTCACTACACGGACGAATGACTCATTTTGAGCCATAGTGTGTTACTACACGGACAAAATGACTCGTTTTTCGATGATGACTCACTTTTTTTCTTTCTGTGTAGATACAACATATTCCTATTTGGGACCTTTAACTCAAATGTTCAGGGGAGTTTGTTTATGTAAACAATAATGTACAGTATAACTATGTTGATAAGATAAGGTTCTTATACTGATCCAAATAGTATACTCACAACTGTGGACGTTTCGGCAACACTGTTGCCTTTCTCAACACTTGGTAGATTGTGGTGAGTTATTTACTGTCACCGACGCTAGGGGGAGTTTTCTCAGCGGCGGTTTTGGAGTTGCCAGTTCATTTCTTGACTCCAGACAGTAAAAGTTTTCTGAACGCGTCATGTGTTCTGCACATTTTGTCAGTGTATATGCATATGATCAGGAGGTCAAAAAGGATCAGATGGCGGGTTAGGGTTAATAAAGGAACTGGTAGCGTAAATCGTAGAAACCGTAGGCCTTCATACAGGAACACGTTATGTATTAAACATGTTATTGTTAAGGCATAGTAAAAAAAATTACATGTTTCCCGTCCGGACTTTTTAAAAAAAGGAGGAGGGAGGGTCTTACTATTTACTATTTTCCCATTTTTTGATATTTTTTCAAGATGGCCGCCAAGTCGAAAGTGACCAACTGACTGTGTTGCAGACACTCCTAAACAGGATTTTCCACTCTAATTGCCAGAGGAATAAAAATATGAAAAGGTTTACCTAATATATAGAGCCAACTACACATTGTTTCTTAATATGTTTTCTTCATTTTTCAGGTTGAATGAGGAACAAAACATCATTGATCGAAAGGATGTAGATTGTAGGCCTACATGTATAATTGGTCCCCATACTATTTCAATTGAGAAGCCATGTCAATAATTCCGTGTCATGCATGGCATGAAGATGCTATGAAATGATACAGCATTTATATTACACCTGCCATTCCTATGGGCAAAGGATCAATCACTAAAAAAAAAAAAAAATTTTTGTTTATACCGATACTGATTCTAAATTAGCTACCATTAAAACACCTGGTCTGGAACTTTTGTATTAGGTGCATATCATTTAGATACGACAGTTGTCAATGAATATCATGTCTATAGCCTAGGCCTATAGGGGTAGGCCTATATGGATTGTTTTTTTTTTACAGAATTTTCGGAAATAGTAAATAGTAAAAAATAGGAGGCGGCGGCCATAAAGGAGGCGGGCGGGGACGGGAAACATGTTAATTTTTTTACTAGGCCTAAAGTGATTGCGAATTGCTGTGGTATGATGTCAGTGCCTCAACATCGCGGACCCATCTACATATGTACGATATGCGCGCAGGCCACAACGGGCCCTCATCATGCCTATCATGCCTATCATGGGATGTCTTTTATATAAATGGGAATGTTACAGGGACATGTATAAATATAAAGGGACGGTGTGAGCAAACATTTAACTCCAAATAGCTTTAACTCTCGGGCGTGTTTTTCCCGGTTTTTCCCGAGTTAAACTATGCATGCATGATCAGGATGAAAAGAGTCAAATCTCTCTGAATCTGAATCTGAATGGTAATCTCAACGCCTCCTTCAGAAGCCAAACGAGATGATATGGTGTGCGCATATAATGTTGTTCTTTTAGTTTTGCGTTGGTGCTTCGTTGCGTCTGATGAAATCAGTAACGTTTGTCTTGAAAGTTTCGGGATTGTTGATGTTGACTAAGTTTCCAGGGGTGGGGGAGGGGGATTCAGTCTGCATGCGCCATGAATCAAACCCAGACCTTGAGCGTACAAGTACGGTATGTACAGTGTTGTTAAAGTTTAACACTACATGTATAGCGATTCGGATAGGCCCTAGGCCAATCATGGGATGTCTGTTATATAACTGGGAATGTTACATGGATATCGGTGTGCGAAAACATGTGTGATTTAAATACATATGACATGCCTACGGAGGAATATCAATATCGACACACAGTTCTCGATACTGGGCACAGACAGATCATGACGATCGACCCCTCCTCTCGCTGACTTTAAAACTAAAAGACCTCAGAACTTAGACCCCAATATAAAACCCTAATCCTAGGCCTAATAACACATGTACTGAATACGTGGATGCACATGGGGTAGCCTACCTGGATTTAAGGACTCATGAGGTTCCTGTATTATGAGGATTTGGAATATTAATGGCACCTGTGATAACTGAATTTTAAGAGTATACACATCCCATAAACCCCCAACCCGAGAACCGCCCAACCCACGAACCGCGAAATATAGTATTTGTATAATATAGCTTGTATTGGATGCTATCTTCAGTAGATAGCATGCGGGTCCACTTGGATGTCATTGAACCTTTTCGAAAATTGGACAATATAAGATTATATAAGCTCATGTTGTTGCTCAAAGGATAAGCATTTAAAGTGACAATAACATTCTGTTGACTGCCATAAAATTCATCTTGAAACGGGTTTTGGACATAATTATCGCATTTTTTTCTAGAATTTCATGATGATAAGACACTGTTTGAAAAGATAAAGAAAGTTTTCTCTTTTATATTAGACCTATAGGCTAGCCTATAAAACGTTCTCCTGTCGGAAGGAAAACCAAGCCTATAGGCCTATGATAACCCCCGCCCTCCCGGTAGGTCGGGGGGGAGGGCAGAGTGCCACCCCTGACGCCCCCCCCCCCCCCCCCCCCCCCTCGCTTGTCAGTTTCTCACTCGAAGGCTCGAAGGCAAAATTTAGAAAATTCTGGCTACGACGAACTGATGTTTGCCGGGAACAAATACCGTTTGCCCCCCCCCCCCCCCACCCTTTTGACAAGAGACCCCAGATACGCCTCTGTCGTCGATGTTTGTCATTCTATGGCTTAGCACTGCATTCTGCGTCATTATATATGTTTTTCTGTCATTCTTGACGGTTTTCCACGTCATTCTATGGCTTTATTTTGTCATTCTCCGTTATTGTATTGCATTCTTTGCCATCAGTTTGTGTCATTCTTTGAGGGATCAATCCATACCGCGTCAGTGTTTGATTTATTGACCAATAACATAGAAAACATAGCGGATGAAATAGTCAATATCGGACTAGTGGATACTTTTTTTTCTATTTCTCGCCCCTGGTGATAGCGATATGTTTTAATAATTTTCTCCTTCTTCTTTACAAGACATGAATGCACAAGACAAAACAATACTAACAATAGCAAATACAAATTACAAAATACCAATGACAAGACTCATTCTCCAAGCTTTTAGGCTTCAGTTACAAGCCTATTATGGAGTCTAACAGCGGTGAACACAATGGTGGAAGATTGAAATATCATTACATGTCTAATAGGCTTGCAACTAAACCCCCACACTTGGAGAAAACATAAGAAATACAAGGCAGGTTCAAAAAAAAAAAATGCAGAAAAACACTACTTGTGTGATGTGAAAACAATTGTATTCATAGCTAGAACATAATATTTTTAGCATCATTCCATTTATTGAAGTGAAATACCAGCTTCCCTTTTTGCCTTGCAATGGTCTCCTCCAATCGAAACGTATCTTTCAAAAAATTATTGAAGACCCGGATCGACAAGGGGGACCCTTTACATCTGGTGATGTATATATACCTCTTGGCAATTAAGAGAAGATGGTTCTTCAGTTCCCAATTTTCGCTGTTGTTATCCATAATACCAAATAATATCTCATCATTCGACATGTCATTAGTAATACAATCCCAATGTGTTTTAAAGACCTTCCAGAACTGATCTACCACAACACACTCAACAAATAAATGGTGAAGTGTTTCAACCTTATTCATACACTTCGTGCAATTTGGACTATTAATTATACCAATTCTATGAAGCCATTGATTTGTTGGAAGAATGCTATGAATGATCCTGTACTGAAGCCATCTAAGCCTAGTATCAATCGTAGTTTTCCATGGTAAAATATAAATATCACGACATTTGTTTACATCAAAATTATAAGTATTTATCATTGTGTATTGACACACTGGCGTTGAGATACTTTGATTTACAAAAAACTTATACAACTCTTTAGAATGTGTACTTTCAAGTAACTTTCTACTACCATCTATATCAAACCCAGGTCCATGATCAATCTCATTAATACACAATTTGGTAGTAATCTGTGCCCTCCATGTAGCTGGGATGGCCTGTATAATCCCATACCACCTTAAATAATCAGCATTGTTACATGCTTTACCCAACGTGTTAACCTTCTTAAATTTCTCTGTGTGGTCAAGGAGATCATTAATGATTACAATGTTACCATTCTCATGTAAGGACCTATAGTAAACAGACTTATTATCAATTAGAATCTGTTTATTGTTCCATATCACCTGTTTACAAATATCCTCAACAGACTCTTGTTTAGTGACCCCAATTTCAGACCACAGATTTAGAATATCAGCATAAAATTGAGGAATATGACAATTTAACTTCTTCATATCAAAATTACACTTCAATAAAAATGTCAGTCCACCAACTCTCTTTAAATACTGGGATAAGATTATTTTCCAGGCGACTATGCCATCACTCATGAATCGCTTTAACCATATTACCTGTTGAGCTTTGATTCTTGAAAAAATGTCCACCATCTTTAGGCCTCCTTTATCATATTCAGCCATTAAAACTTCTCTTTTAATCTTATCTGGACCATTCCAAACGAATTTATGAATGAAAGAATTAATTTGCCTTTGAACAGCTTTTGGTATGGTTATTAAACTAGACACATAAAGAAATTTGGACAAACCGAAAGTTTTGACAATTACTATTTTACCAATTGCTGTCAAATCCCTATTTTTCCACAATGCAAGAACTTGCTTGAGTGAAGAGATCTTAGAATCAAAATTAAGGTCATTAGCTAACTTCTCATTGTAAGAAAAGAAGATACCCAAAACCTTAACATGCTTTGTCCAAATCACCGGTAAAGGTGTGTCTTTCAAGTTTCTGCAACTTCCCAACCACATCGCCTCAGTCTTGTCTACATTTACCTTGAGAGATGAACATGATTTAAATATTTGGAGCATATGCAAGATATTGTCAGCGGACTTGGTATCTTTTAAGAAACATGTTAGATCATCAGCATAACAAGATATTTTTATATTGCTGGCCTCATTTATCTGAATCCCATTAATATTTGTATCATTTCTGATATTTATTAATAACACCTCCATCGATAATACGAATAAAATAGAACTCAACGGGTCCCCTTGCCTCACACCGCGTTTAACATCAAAATATCCTGATGATGTACCATTATTCATTACACAACTTTGGGTATTATTATAAAATGTGTGAATCCATTTTTTGAATACCTTCACCAAAATTAAAGGACTCAATAACCTTTTTAAGAAAATCATGATCAATCGAATCATAAGCCTTCTCAAAATCAATATTCAACAGCAAACCAGGAATATTTTTATATTTTGTAAAATACATTATGTCAGCCACAGTTCTCACAGCGTCTCCTATATACCGACCACTCACAAACGCTGCCTGCTCTTCACCAATAACGTCTGGAAGAACTTTAGAAAGACGTGATGCAATTGCTTTCGACCCAATTTTCAAATCAACATTCAGCAGGGTGATAGGGCGGTAACTACTTATTTTTCTCTTATCTTTATCCTTCTTTAAAAGAAGAGTTATAACACCTTGCTTCTGTGAGCTGTTCTGTGAGCTGCTAAGCTCACCAGTTTGATAACTGCTATTCAAGCTTCCTACTAATGTGCTCCCAAACAGGTGCCAAAAAGATTTATAAAACTCAGCCGTAAGGCCGTCATTACCGGGTGACTTGTTATTCTGAAAAGTGTTGAGAACCTCAAAACATTCATTTACAGTAAGAAGCCCCTCACATAATTGCTGCTGATCAGTACTTAATTGCGGGACTAGTGGATACGGTTTTTTATTCGGACTAGCGGACCTAATTTCACTTTCGGACTAGCGGATATAAATTTTAATTCGGACTAGCGGACCTTATTTTAATTTCGGACTAGCGGACCCTATATTATTTTCGGACTAGCGGACTAGCGGTCCTTCGGACTAGCGACCCTTATTTTATTTTCGGATTAGCGGGTCCATTTTTTTTTCGGAGTAGCGGACCTTTTTTTTTATTCGGACTAGCGGACCGTCGGACTAGCGGATCAGTAGTTCCAAGTGCTTATGGCACTTGCATGATGCTGCTTAGAAACGATGATACAATAGTGTCATTATGGTTTCGTATTCGACTGCTATCCCCATTAATGTCTCTGTACATTCAACAATGACATCACGGTTATCTAAAGTGTATAATATTTTTTACTAATAGTACTATTACGGATCAGCCTATACGGGGATGTGCCGCTATATATCCATAAACCGGGCTATAAATATGGGGTACATGATTTTGTATACTGCAATGTAATCATACTAAATGCTAGCAAAGGCAAAGAGAGACTACTACCGCAATAGGGTTCAGCGCCACAAGAAAGCAAACCCTGCCGAATGGTATACACCTAGCACATAAAGTCCCTGCTCAGGTGCTTTGAGGTTGACTAATTCAAAATATATAATCGGTACCAAAAATCTGAGATATACATTAAATGAGCAAATTTCTTCTCCGCAGTTTGATACCTCATTCAACAAAATCGAATGGATACTTTTAAAGTTATGTTGATTTCAATGAACGTTCATGCAACAGAAAAGTGGCACTAGGTATAGGAATCATTGATTTGTGTGTGATAACTGTGTGCTATCTGAACGTGACAGATGAATGGGTCTTTAGTGATAACCGCAATGTGCGAGACAAAGGGTGTATCTGGCTGTGAAGAATACAAGTCTTAGCTGATAAGCTGTGAGTTTTTCAGTGCGTAAATCCATAGACGGGTAAAACATTGATTTTTACCGTCTATGGTAAATCACACACAAATCATTGATTTCCTATACCTAGTGCCACTTTTCTTTTGCATGAACGGTCATTGAAATCGACATAACTTTAAAAATGTATCCATTCGATTTTGTTGAATGAGGTATCAAACTGCGGAGAAGAAATTTGCTCATTTAATGTATATCTCAGATTTTTGGTACCGATTATATATTTTGAATTAGTCAACCTCAAAGCACCTGAGCAGGGACTTTATGTGCTAGGTGTATATAACATATCAAGGTTATAGCCAATTTGAACAAAGCGGAGACAGCCATTCAGCCGCCATCTCATGTCGATAGCAATGACTTTAAAGCAGTCACGGATAGCATTAATGACCACTTTGTGTCTATATCTAGTGATTTTCGTCCACTTAGCTTGTCTGATATGCCATCTTACAGACTTGATCCAGAGCCTAGTCCTTCTGTACAATAATTTGAGGTTTACAATATGTTGCGGAAGACTAAGGCCCGCAAAGCCGGTGGTCCTGATGGCATTTCTTCACGAATCATACGGGAATTTGCCTATGAACTGAGCAAGACCCTCGCAGACATTTTGAATTATTCATACATGGAGGGAGTTGTCCCACTGCAGTGGAAGAGAGCACTCGTCGTCCCGATCCCTAAGGAAAAACCTGCTACGTGGGACAAATTAAGACCTATCTCACTGACTGATCATTTCGCGAAGTTGGCTGAAGGTTTTATGGCTAAGTGGCTGTTAGAAGACATTGATAGTAAAATTGATCCCAACCAATATGGGAATCGCAAAGGCGTATCCACTACTCATTATCTTCTTAAGATAATGGATACATTACATATGAATGCTGATAGACCGGGTCATCTGAGCACTGTAGTAATCACTGATCTCAGTAAAGCCTTCGACCTGGTAGACCATAATATTCTTATGAGGAATTTCATCGCGATGGGAGTCAGACCATCTGTTGTTACTTGGATAGCCAGCTTCCTAGATGGAATGGAGCAATGTGTTCGCTACCGCGGTGTTACTAGTGAATGGAAGCGACTGAATGGTGGTGTGCCACAGGGTACCAAATTGGGACCACTCGGTTTTGTTGTGATAGCAAATGACGCCGCTACAGACACTCCGTTTGTGGCATTAAAATATGTTGATGACCTTATGCTAATAGAACCAAGATCAGTCACAAAGCCATCTTGTATGCAAGAACATCTCAGCAATTTTGAAGAATGGGCTGCTGCAAATTACATGAAACATAACCCAAAAAAGTGTGCCTCAATGAAAGTGTCATTCTTAAAGAAAGATTCTGCGGACCTACCGCTTACAATATCAAACATTCCTCTTCAAGAAGTTCAGATGGCTAAAATTCTGGGTGTTAAGATCAGTGCGGATCTGAAATGGAATGTTCATGTGTCTGAAATTCTTAAGAAAGCCAATGGTAGACTCTATATGCTTAAGTTACTAAACGTTTTAACTTGCCTCATGATGATCTTGTCACAATCTCGGGTTTTGTTAGACCTTTGGCAGAATATGCTGCCCCCATCTTGCACCCTGGTCTCACGATCCATGACTCTATTACTTGGAAGGAATCCAAAGAAGAGCGTGCAAGATCATCATGGGCAAGCATTCACATCTTATGATAATGCTCTCCAAGAGTGTGGTTTAGATTCTCTGAGAGAAAGAAGAGAACAACTAAGTCTAAACTTCTTGAATTCTCTCATGAAGTCTGAGCAATTTTGTTCCTGGGTCCCACCTACCAGAAGCTCTGTGCATCAAAGAAATCTTAGGAACTCTGACGGATTAAGTATCCCAAGGGTCAACAAAATACGATGTAGAAAGAGTCCTCTTTTGCATATGGCCGATCTCTGGAATAAGACTCATTAGTGTTTTCAATACTGCTCTTTTAGTGCAATGAACTGGTCACTTGTTGGTATTCAACTTTTATCCTGTGCATACATTTCGTCCTTTTAGCTGTGTATAATATCGTGATCATTTAAATTATTTAATGTGAGTAGTAAGTTTGCTTTGAATGTATGTGGATGTGGTGGGTGAGTGTTGCTGTTGGGTATAAGGTGTTTCTGTCTGTGTGGGGGTGTGTGGGGGTGGGGTGTGTAGAAGGTATGCCAGGTGTGTGTGGATTGGTTTGTGAGGTGTGTATGTTCTTGATATTATCTTTTAAATAATTATTGAATGGCTTGTGCAATTGTATTTTGATATATTTATACATGTTTTTATAGTGTAAAATTGTTGCAATTCAGATGTGATTCTGCTATAACAATTATGTTAATAAACCTTTTATGAATGAATGAATGAAATGAATTTATGAATAAATGGTTGTTCACCGGGGGATTCAAAACAAATAATGCATGGCGTCTTAAGTAAGGGGTAACATTGTAAACATGTGTAGCGAGATCGGGACGGCCATTGACTCCCTGATTGATGACTTCAAACCACCACGTGTCGATCTCTGGACTGGGACTTTAACCCAAACTTAATCGTTCCGATCCAATCCATGCAACTTGGTAATCATCGCACGGGACTCGAACCCCGGACTTTAACCGTACTAAATATCGTCAGCTGATCCCAATTTGCGTATCATTACGTCGCTTACTGGTGGGACTTGAACCCAATCTCCAAATACACTCCTGACCATACCCAAATACTTATTTAGACTTATGAGTACATTACATTACAGCTTAAACATATTACATAAGAATAAATGGCTACTCCGCTTTATATAATGAACTTCCGTAAATTATATTACAAAGCACAAAATGTAATCAAAGATCCAACGAAAAGAGACGGTCTTTGAATATGAACTTACAATACACTAATTTACCGGAGCAGTGATTCACATTTTACATCCAACATTTCCAAACCTGGGCTGTCTTAGGCTGTATTTGACCATAAATGCCAGTACTTACGATTTTACCATAGATCCTTGAGAAGATCTATGAATTTACTCACACCGTAAATACTGGAGAGCTACAGTATTTATTTTCACATATGCATGGCTCCCGCTCCCCTGCTGACACAACTGATCATGCTGAGTAAATAGACTGTCCTGAAAGCTGATGTCTTATTTGGCACCATGTAGATACCACATGTGTAGTGGTCTATTTATTACCCTAGGCAAGTTACATTATCTTTTATTAGAAGAGAGAATATGTTATTTTTTCAGTAAAAATCATAACTTCGGTAATATTGAATGGAATTCCTCCATTCAAACATGAAACTAAACCAACTTTGGCACTTTCTTTTAAATATTTTGCACTTGAATTGCTGAAATCAACAAAAGGTGTGTTATTTCATACACAAATATGTTTTCACTCACATGCCCTTATCTTCCTTATCAGACCACCTCCCTGAGCGAAAACCAAACTAATGAAAAGGAGTTATATTTTGAACTACCTATTTGTAAATGTGTACCGAAAATACGACGAGATAACACCGGCGTTGTACGTATCTTGACTTGATATGTTTAGCCAGGTGTTTCCACTTGTTGCGTGTACGTGTGGGTGCGCTACTGCTTCATTCATTATGTTATCACTTCCCCTGGGGTGAGGTACCGCGCCATTTTGCGATATTTTGCGAAAACGATCGTGGTTATCACGTGAAACGTTTCGTTGAAAAAAAAATGTATACTGTTTAAACGAAATGCACTATGGGATTGTGTTACCAGCCTAAAATCAGAGAGGTCGCGAAAGGTCGCAAACTTTGCGGCCTCTTCAGTAAATTTGACAGCGGCATACAATAACATCACGATATCCGACAAATATGCATTGCTTGACGGTGTATGGAAAATCTTTGTAAAACTGAGCTCAAATCAAAATCAAGATAATCGAGACTGCTGTGCCAGCTGTGGAGTAGACATTCCACATGAACGGTGGAAAAAAAGAACACACCCAAAACAAAAACTAAGTGCAAGATTCGAACCGGCAATCTTTGTTTTACTGGTACGACACGTTAACCAATTGAGCCAATAATAGTTCGTTTATAATATTTTAGTCGATTTTATTTTTCGGAAGATTCATTAGATTATATATATGCTTTATACGAACAGCATGTCATGGCCCAATGCACAAATTTTTGTTTTCGCCCTGTATATCTCGGATAAAAAAAAGCTATAGAGAACTGTGATTTCGTGGATTTGTACAAAAATGTTGTACTGGTCGTAATTAACCCAGCCCCTTTTCGCAATTTGTTTTTTCACTTTTAAATATTAGTTTTCTGTCGCATTTTTGGTCAACATAGATTAAACTGATATTTCACAGTGTAAAGAAAACAAAACCCATTTTTTTAATGTAATATATTTGGGGAAAAGCCTCTAAAATCCAATATGGCCGCCATTATTATGCAAATAAGGTGGCATTTGACCTCGATGTTTAAATTAATTTAAATTTTATGCAAAGTATTATCATATCTTCAAACGCAGGGTGAGTAAAAAAACCACTGCACAAGTGGAAAGAAGCCATCTTGTTTTCAAAACAAAATTGAGTTTTGAAACTTTTTTGCACGTTGCAAGAATGATTGTGTTAAAAATAAAGTCAATCGCATTTTGCGTTTGTCTTTGGTGAACCTTTTTACTGTACAACCCAATTTACGAATTTTTCCACGAAACAGCGATTTTTAATTGACACTGCACATATTGCATTTTCAAATTTGAACATCCTGCCAACAAACATTGGAATTATTTCATATTTTATTCAAATTTAAAACACTATAGTCAATTCATAGCATGTGTATAAAGATATTTTCAATATGTTTAAAAATGCAAGTATGCATTAAATTCCAATTGGATCACAAACTTACTCAAGTTTTCAAATTTGAATGAGAGAGGCATTTTGAAATCGTATACATACAGGGTGTCCCAAAAATATGTTAACACTCCGGGCACCAAAGATATCTTAAAAGGACAGAAACACACGGGTCTAATCTTGATGTATTATGAAAGCTGAGTAAATAAGCTTTCATTTGCATTTTATTGCGTTCCATTTGGTTGTTTAGAACGGGAGATATGCTTCAGCAAACATGAGGAAGCAAAATCGGCTTGGTCCTCTCAGTATGAAAGTAAAGCTTTTAAAATGCACGAAGCAAGAAGCCACATGATTAAGTCACACACACACACCCCCACATCAGGTAATCTCTTCTTTGTTCTTTTCAACGCATTCTTTCGATTCTTTTTAAGCTTAAAAGACATAAATAAATATATTCAACATACATTATATAGGTATTTTGTCATGAGTTCAAGTTCTATACTCTTTTTCCATGTGCAATGGGTAGCTGTCAATAAAGCAGTCTTTAAAATTGAAATTGAAACATTTCATGTTCTTTGTTGAAATGGTCCATCCAATTAAATAAATTAACTAATATTGCACTGAAATAAAACTAGTATTGCACTGAAATTAACCATAAATCAATTTAAGCTTGAAAAGAATCGAAAGAATGCGTTGAAAAGAACAAAGAAGAGATTAACTGATGTGTGTGTGTGACTTAATCATGTTGCTTCTTGCTTCGTGCATTTTAAAAGCTTTACTTGCATTATGAGAGGATTGGACCAAGCCGATTTTGCTTCCTCATGTTTGCTGAAGCATATCTCCCGTTCTAAATAACCAATTGGAACGCAATAAAATGCAAATGAAAGCTTATTTACCCAGCTTTCATAATACATCAAGATTAGACTCGTGTGTTCCTGTCCTTTTAAGATATCTTATGTGCCCGGAGTGTTAACATTTTTTTGGGACACCCTGTATTTTAGGTGTCTCGTGCACAAATATGTGAAACGGGTGCATCGGGTAAAACGCTCCCCAACGACAAACGGAAACGCTATTGGCTTCAGTTTTTTCACACAAAGTTAATAACAACTATATCATTCTTGTGATGTTTATACATTTTCAAATTTCAACTGTGTTTTGAAAGAAAAAAAATGGCTTCTTTCTACTATTGAGCTGTTAAGCTGCATATTTGAAAAGTCTAGCATACAAAATATATATTTTAAGTATACGTGTTTAGGAAGATGTTGGTACCACTATGGCTTTGCCCCTACACATGGTACCGAATCAGCAAAAATCGGCACTTGACCCAAGGACTACGTTGGAATGGTATAACCAATCATCTAGAGGGCATCATTGTCTGATGACGTCATCATCAAACATCCGCAGACGGGATCGGAAATCACAACTGATAAGGCAAAACAGCAATCTAAAGAAGAAAAATATTAAGGCGACGAAAAAACCCTGTTCTACGGCCAAACGAACCTCTCTGGTAGGGTCGGTCGATCGGGTGTTGTTATGGGATGTAATTGTTTTCTTCAAAAATGTCGCGAAATATTAGGTGAATTTTCAGATATTTTCAAAAAAATATTTCCAATTTTTCGATAAAATCAAACATTGCAAATAAAAATCATTCAATTTTTGACAATTTTAAGACAAAAATTGGTCGATTAGGCCCGTATAACAGGTGGGTTCGTCGCTTATAGCCATATCTTTCTTGGACATTTGATATGAAATAGTTGTATTATTTACAAAATATTGAGCAATTTCAGAACATATATCAACAAACGAACACCGTCAAATGTCAAAGAGCTAAGGGTATTTCCCACAACGGGAATCGAACACACTATCTTATGATTACTAGCCAGGCTTTCCCCACTCAACCACTGGTTATTGATAAAACACAATTATAATCAGTCCAGGCAAATGACCAAATCTGGAAATCGGGATTGATTTCCAAATCTGGAAATGTAGTGATCAACTTATTTTGCAGGTAGTTATTTTTGTGAACTACCAAAATGCTTTAATTTTGTGGATACTTAATTTTGCGAGTCGAAACCAAACAAACATACCATTATAAATACACTGCCATTTTTTAAGGTTATTATTTTCGCGAATTTGAGCAAGAACTATTTTTGCGAAATTAAATTGTTCACGAAATTAACAGTTTTCTGCACGGGGACGACCATATTTTAAGTTTGGCGACAAACTATTTTTTTGGTAAATCATGCTACGATAATAACCTAAATTATCACCGTGGCGTTTTAATTTTGATCGGGGCATTTTAAAAATAAAGGAATTAATTGATTAATTAACTAATTTAATTAAGCATTAATTAGTGGAGAAATGGTCATCGGGTAATAATTTTTGCTTTTCATTAATTGGTAGGTATGTCTAATTAACTTTTAAATTTAAAAAGTAAAAATAATTGCTGAAATCTATGTTTTAATCAATTTTGTAGTTTTTGAATCTAATCACAAAGTGTACAGCATTGGTTTCCAGATCAAGCAATCGATTTTCAGATATAGTACATTTCCAGATTTGGTCATTTGCCTGGACTGATAATGAGGGTTTAGTGTTAAAATACGGTATAACATTTTGTCGTTGCGGTATCATCTATTACGTTTTATGATATTCAATATCAAGCATTTAATAAAGCAATATCCTAAAATAGATCTTTATTCCTTAAATAGTATTGTTACGCTTAATCCGTCGTGAACTTGATTACAGTCTAGCGTAATAAGTCTAATGTATGTTGGATTCAACATTCGTTCTGAAGCTATCTTGTACTTAATTGTGTACGGGAGACTTATTTGAGGACGGTGCCATCATTTATATTATCATGGTATACATGCATGTACTTATGGTACAGTATATATAGTACATATCTGGGTAGTTATGTTATACTTTAATAGGCCTACACTAAAACACTACACTATATTAATATCTGTGTATCATAATCTCGACGTTCCGCTTTCTTCTTTTGGACCATCCTTAGAAATTGGAAATCATGGTACGGTGGTGTTCCCTCCGTCAGTGGTCATCATTGCAGTTGATGTGTACTTCTGCAGAATGCAAGAGAAATAACTCGTGAGTAATATCTTATACGAATGGTTATGTTGCTGCTATTGCTTAATAAATTAACTTATTTTTAGCATATTTAATTCTCACTTTCAGCAGCATGAAAGCATTACCTAATTCATCTGATTGGTCGGCTTGCCTTGTCCACAATATATGTTCCCTTAATACTCAACTCAAAGAGGAAAATTAGATGTAGAGATCCGGTCAATGGGTGAGTGGCGGAAAGATGGTCAGCTCTTGCATATCTTCACAAAATGTTAAATATGTTCCTTATTTATTAAATTACCATAGACGAATTAGGGAAATAATTTAGTTCTGTGCTTAGTCAATCATGTCAATAGGCAAGACCCCCCCCCAAACAAAACAAAACCAACACAAAACTACAACAAACAAAAGAACAAACGAAACGCTTTGGTTCTTAACTTTTTTGCCACTTTTTTGTTTTTTATATTATTAGGTTCAATAGTTGTGTTTGTTCCAATTGTATAGCTATAACTGTTCTACTCTCTTTCCATAGATACCAAAGTACTAACATTCCCCATCTGAAGTCGCTGTGGAGTCATAATGACCCAGTACTCAAACAGCGCCCTCATTTGACCAACATTGTGTTTTGCTAAAAGAATCAACCAACCCTCAAATTAATTACCTTGTCCGTTTACATTACAGTCACAGTAAATGAACATGATGCCTGGTTGTTGCTAGGATCTGTTGCTGTGGCAGTTACACTGGTTATACCAATAGGGAATACTCCGTAAGACACTTGCGTCATTTGCGGGATTAACGTGTGTATTTTGTAGGATACGCTTGGAATTGTAGAGTTCCCATAATCATCAACGTCTGTTGCTATGGCGTCTGCAAAATCGTAGGCAGTGGTTTGTCCAGGTGTGCCGTAGATGACACCATCGGTTGGATGATTGAGTGGACATGTTAGGTCCGGTTGTGTATTGTCCGCTGCTGAGTGATAGCAAATATATTTGGACAGACATTATTTTCCAAAATATTCAAGGGGGCTGGGGGGGGGGGGGGGGGGGGGCTTCAGACCCCTGCTTTTCTATGCACATTGTTTATTCCTAGTTTAGTTAAATTCAATAAATCAAACAATGTCGGATCGGCATACAAATAGAGGGATCCCCATCTTGACAGGTCAGGGGCGTCAATCCACATTTAAATGTGTGGGGGGGGGGGGGGGATAAACATCATAAGTTGCCCGTCCCAAAATAAAAATAAATTGTAATTAAATTGTTGTTAATACTGAATGTGCGAAGCACCAAGGTGCAAAGTTTTAGATAATATCAGTATCAATATTAATAAATACCGTCTTGCCCAAATTCGTGGGGAATGGTATAATCTCAGTTATTATATAATTAAAACGGATTATTCCAATTTAAAAAAAAATGTACCTCAATCATAGCACAAATCCCCCCAAAAAAATTGTTTCATCGAAAACATATTGTCGGTTGACTTTCAATTCTTGCATCCCCCCCCCCCCCCCCCACATATCAAAAACCTAGTTACGGCACTGCGAACCACACGGAATATTCAAAATAATATGGGTGACGTTCAAAACGTCTTGTTAGAAATACAAGTTTTGCGCGCATTTCTTCTACAGGTTTCTCCATGGGTCTCGATCCACACCAAATATTCATTTGTATCAACATTCAACAGCGAAAATTTCAATAAAATATCGGTCAAAGTGCCCACCAAATCACACCAAATGGGATCGAAAATTGAAGAAGAAAAAAATCAAACGCTGAGGGGGGCACATACGGTATCAGCGTATCAGCACATATGTGCCCCCCCCCCCCCCCACCCCCCCCCCCCCCCCCCCCCCCCCTAGTTGATACTGATATTATCTAAAAAATATTCAAAACGGAGTCAATTCACAATTTCCCTCGTAAAATGGTCAGTAACTTTAACAATATACTGGCAGCAGCAGTTGTGGATGGTTACATGGGAATAGTTCCATGGACCGTAATGTATCAATTAGTATTGTAATTACCCTCTTTGTCTGTTACCGAGTACCCATCATTGCCTGAAGTTCATTACTTTTTTTCATCATGAAAATCAATGAGATAGGTCCGTTATTTTTCATCAGCTCTCACACAATTGTAGGCCTATCCATTCATTCGAATCATATTCATATTATTTCACTGTTTCCTGAGGGCCCGTAATAGACATACTCGCTCTTAACAAAATGCATTGTACTGGTTACCCGGGACTGGTTTACACAGCTAAGAATACGCATTAATGTAAACACGCTGACACTACTCAAGTCATTTAATCTGCTCCCTTTGATATAAAATTGGATGGACTGAGCGTGATACGACAAAGATATTGGACGAGCTATGAGTTTTAAAAAATATTGTGCGAGACGCAGTCGAGCACAATATTTTTAAAACTCATAGCGAGACCAATATATTTGTGTATCATGCGAAAAAATCCGTCCGATTTTATCATTATTATCCAGTGAGAATCTGACTTGACAAAAAAAAAAAAAAAATCAAAAAAAAACAACAACAAAAATTGTAAAAAAATTACCATAATATAGTACAAATATCAATAACAATTTTTTGTTTAAAGTACAGACAATTAATTTTTTTTCCTAAAAAAAACACAAAATAGGATTTTTTTTTTTTTTTCCTAAAAAAAAAATCCTTATTTTTTTTTCCCTCACATTTAAAAAAAAAAAAATCATGAAAATCACCATTTTTGGGGAAAAAAACATTTTTTGGCACTTTTTGGTCTGTAACTCAAAAAAAAAAAAACAATTAAAAAAACAAAAACGCTCCTGGGGAATGTTATCAGGATTATCATAAAACTAGTATGACAAAATTTAACAAAATATATTTTGAGTTATCTTTTCCAAACCTAAAATGGGTCAAAAAACATGTTTTTTATAATTTTTTCCAAAATGGTCAATTTCATTATCATGGTTGGATTCATTGAACCCTTTCCTACAAAAAACTGTACGTTTATAAAGATTAAATGAATATTGAAGAAGTTACGGCAGTTTTACGGAGGCTGTACCTGAGAGTCCACAGC
>JAYJML010000158.1:29646-84100 GCA_035610835.1 Ophiura sarsii | reverse complement strand
ATTTGTATTTCTGAGATTTATTTGATTTTTGATTTAGAGTGAGATAGGCAGTGTACCAAAGAAAGGTGGATACTTTTATTTGATTTTATTTTACAATGATGAAATTAGTGACTCTTGATGTTAGTGACAACATTAATAAAAATTCCATTAAAATGGAAAGTTGGCGGTCAAAGGAAATTGCGATATAAGGCAAATAGAAAGAGCAAAAATAGCAACATTTGTAAATACGGCTTTTAGTTGCTAAAATTATGTGGCAGAAGAAGCAAGCGCATAGATGATAATTGTGCAAGATTCTTGCATGGCATTACTAGAAAGCAATATAAATTACAGCCATAGTTTAGTGATAAACACGGTTTTAACATTCAATTTAAGTTTAAATATATGTCATATGTATTCAATTTATTTGATCAATACATAAATAAATGTAGAAATAAATAAATGAGTTGTTTTTTTAAATACTTTTAAATAAATAGTTGAATCATTTTGTTGATAAATAATAATATGAATCGAAAATTAAATTTTTAATCGAAAATAAATGAATCAATAAACTAATGAATCAATACATAAATACACGCATATTAAAAAATTAAAATATTAAAAATTACTTATAAAATAAAGACATTAAAACAAATAAACATGAGAAAACATTAATAAATAAAAAATGATTATATAAATAAATGAATAATTATGTAGATAATTAATAATATAAAAAGCAAATAAGTAAATATAGAATATACAAATGAATAAATTTTACATTCAATTTAAGTTTTAAACATGTCATATATATTCAATTAATTTGATTAGAATTATATTCAATTTAATATGGCCAATATTCATTGGTAAAACTATGGTTGAAGTAGAATTTATTTGTTTATTATAGAAAAAATTCCATTGAAATGGAATGGGGGCGATCCAAGAGAAAGAATCATGTTTTGTAACCATTTTCTGAAGCATCTGTTCATTCTGTTGCATACCAAAATACCAGGGATATGGTGTATGTATCTTTCAAACAAACAAAAACACCCCAAATCAAAACACAACAGTCTAAAAATAGTACAGGAAACCAATAAAGTTGATGTTTGTGCATGGAGGGGGGAGGTACCATCTGAAGAACAATCTAGGTATATATGACATCCGCAACTCATTAAAGCCCCAACTAAAAAATCCTCGGTTTCCCATGGAAATGGAGTGATCACCAGAACATGATGTGTACAGAGTAATTTGTAGTGACAGTTCACCATATCATTATGTAATGCAGTGCTACCCAACAAGGGGGATGTAGGTTTATTCTAAAAGCAAGCACTATTTTTTCACGGCATTTAATGTTCGTGATGCAGACGAACCCACATTTTTCATCATGAAATGTTTACAAATGTACACCTTTCTAATAATGTCTAATAAGAATACTAAAAGCTTGTGAGCATGACAATTTCACCAATCCTAGCCAGTCGCGAAATTTTTCATACACATAGATATTTCATGCAAACCTTGACCATGTTTTAGGACACAGTTGATACTCTGAGCTTTTCAGTAGTATCTGAGACCACAATTGTAATGTGTATAACATCTGGACAGTTGGGAGATTTCTCTTTAGTCAAACAAGATAAGCTATTATGTCTCTCTGTTGGGAGTCTAATAACATCTCTCTGATTGAATCATCAAGGCTAACAAATATAGCTTTGACTCCATCACAGACTGCAGGACTGTTAAAATAAACTGCATAGGTACATGTAATTTACAAAGACTACAAAGTAATTTAGACAATTTTCCATATACTAAAAACAAAATGGCAGCCTCCATGTCAGGCCCGTAGCCAGCCTTTTCAATTAGGGGGTTCGAATTCAGTGGCGTAGCTAGAATTTTTTCAGGGGGCAAGATTTCTAAAATTTTCGTAAAAGGTTGCCCCAACTTTTTCCCAGTCAGTCACCTCGTGAATTTCACGTAAGTGGGAGGGGGGGGGGGGGGGGGGGGGGGGGGGGTGTAGGTCAACAAACAAAAAATCGCACGGTCACAAAATTTCGCACTGTCATAAAATCGCACAGTCCAAAAAGCAGCTCAGTGAACATAAATGGTCAATTCGTAGGGTTTTAAACAATTTTTTACAAAAAAAGTTCATTTATTTATAAAAACCACGAGCAAATTGGTCATTTTTCTATGGTTATAACGCATATAAGCTTCTCTTCTCTTCTCTTACCTTTTTTTTTTTTTTACCTTTGAAAAATGAACAGGAAAAACCCCTCGAACCCCCCCTGGCTACGGGCCTGCATGTATATGTAGAAAGACCTAAATGTCCAAGAATATGCAATCTGATGCTATAAGGTTGGCGGGCTTGGCCCGCCAACCAAAAACCACAGAAGCAATTAAGGATAGCATCACAGATGAACATAAAAAATAGAGAACATCCCCAGTATGTATCTACTACAGGCCTGGAAATAGCAACCGCCAACTCACCCATAGCGGGCATCTTGTGTGTAGTGCGGTGAGGATGCAAAACAGTAGCGTATCTCCCGGGGGGTCAGGGGGCAGAGTGCCACCCAGACGGTTTTGACCGGGAAGGCCAGCTCAAACTACCGGGCTAAAAAAATTGAAGAGAAGGGAAAGGAGAGGAAGAGAAAAGGGGAAAGGAAAGGAACGAGAGCATCAATGATGCAGAAGCTCACTACAGCTGAGAATTTGCGAAAATTCATAACTCATAACACATGTCTATATATAAACCACTATAATCTGTCCAGCATATAACAAATGATGCAAAGCTCGAATACATATTATACCTTACATGAAACAAGAATTATATATATATTATTATGCATTCACCGTTCACCGTGTAAGCACATTTGCCCTTCTATATGCTTCGGTTGAGATTTCATAAGATCAAGAAATAGTCTCTTTCTGGTATTAAAACAAAATATTGCCAAACACCTTGGATATTAAATGGTGCGACCTAATGGTAGATGATTGTTCTCTTTTGTAATGTGTGAAGGTTCAATAAATAATATGTACAGAGATGAATAACTTGGGTACATAACAATGGCAAAATACAACACCTATTTTATGAAAATATGCATCATTTAATGAAAATAATAATATGTGTACAGGTCACCAAACTCCCATGGCCCCTGGATCTTAGGCCAAGTAAAAATAAAACTAGTTTCTCGTGCTAACTTTTTGAAAAAAGGAAGATGAGGGCATTTTTTTTCTTCTTCCCAAAATGGCGAATGCCCCTTTTTCGAAAACTGGTTTCGCTTTTTCCAACATGGTGGAAATGTTTTTGCTTCAAAATGGCCGCCACTTTTCTAAGACTAGCTTTATAACCTTAAAATGGATACATACTGGAAACTGCTCGCGATATTTTGCATGTTTATTTTAATATAACTCAAGGATTTATTCTCTATTTTTTCTCTTTCAGGAATAAAAAGCTAAACAAGAAAAGATGTGTATTCTAGATTTACAAACTATCAGTGTGATCTCGGGAATATCTTGATAAATAAATCAGTTCCAGCCAAAAACGACAAACAAATGTCCCGAAGACCACACTGGTATTTTAAAACACCAGTTTTACCCACGGTTTATTTATATCATCTGATGATACAGTTTAATTTTTATCATGTTTTGATAATTAACAGTTTGCCTGTTATGTTGTTCTTTGATTTTAACAGGTTTTTTTTAAATATTGACACGTTCTCCATTTACAACATCAGTGTGATCTTGAGAACATTAAAAAAAGAAAAATTAAAAAAATTAAAAAAATTGAAGAAAAAAAACTATTTTTTGACGCGGCGGCCAAAATGGATGCGCACGCGCGGGGAAGAGAAACTACTTTTTTTTTATTATTTGGCCTTGTAAATGGTGCGCCACTTTGACTTTGGTAATGCCACAAAAACCAGTTGGCGAATTGGCGTTCTCTTCTGGATGGTTCAATAAGTAACAATAACATTTACCGAGGTGATTGGTTTAGGGGAATATTGAGAATAAGATAGGCTTTTCCTCTGATATCAAAATAGTACTACTACATAGTTAACCATAGCCTATAGGCATAGGCTGGGATTTTCGGGAATTAGTGCTCCTGGGACTCGATTTTGTTTTTCGGGCGGGACTCGGGATTTACGAAAATTGGTAGTCCAGATTTTCGAGGAAGTGAAAACGCAATAAAATATACTAAATATCCACCAAAGTGTACTGTACTGTAGATATGTAATTCTGTTCTCTGTGACTGTGTTGTCTTCATTCATGCATTTATTATTGTCACATCTGCACCGGTTTTAATCAGCTTCCGGACATTAACATTACATATTAAATTCGCGACTCGTTCAAGATTTACCATCAGAATAATTTTGTGAACTACCAAAATGCATAAAACTTTCATAAGTGCAACCAAATGTGCACAATGAAGCGAATTTTAGAGCAACATCGTGCGTATACGTAAACACACCGCTGGCGATGTAAGCGGCGCCATACTCTTGGGTTCCTTTTTTAGTAGGAGAACCGTATGAGGAACAGGCGGGGTTGGACGATGATGTATCATTTATTTTAAAGACCCCTTTTCATTTTATATTTGGTTTATTTTGTACTCACGTCTAGGCTATATCAGCCTTTCGACTCACTCGTAGTCATTTTTTATCTGCGAACGTTTTCAGTATTTTACTTTTACTGTAAATTAACGATATTGAAAGCTTAACAGTGGAAAGAAGTTCCACAAACGCAGTAGCGTGTGCGCGAGTATACACGGACACCAACAAGATTCATGGGGTCATCGCGGACCAATCGGAGTCGTTGGATCAGATCAGCTGTCAGATTTGTTTACCATTTTAAATGATCAATATTCATGAATACGATGCATAATTAATTAAATGTTACCATATATGGCAAGATCATGACTCACGATTCGAACGATACCAAATTTATTTATAGGTAAGTCAGTGCATAGTGTCGCCTATCTATGGAAAATACGATGTATTTGGAAGATAAATCACCACTTTAGGACACAGTTTGCCTCAATAAAGGCATGATTTTTGTACTTCCTCCCTCATCAATAAATTTGATTTTGTTTAACTGAGGGTTAAAGTATATATTGAAGAATCAAAAAATGATGTAAAACAAAAATTGATATCCGCCAGATTGTTCACCCCCATTTCAACTTTGACGAGCTTTATCTCGAAATATCCTGTGCGACTTATGTCTGGTTTCGTCGGAGCGGGTCACATATTATAATAATTATATCATGAATAATAATGATCTCTAACCCTTCCTGTCGTGATTTCTGTAGTAAGCCAATCACAATGAGACAAACACGCATGTACATCATGATACATGCATGCCGTGTGTTAATCAAATTTTATGTCATAGCGTTTTACACGTATTGTCAATACAGTTTTGACAATAAAGAAAATAACGAAAAATTTCCAAGTTTGTCGAATGGCAATCTAACTCATTTTATAACATATTCATGCGATCATATTGTTTCACCATCTCAATATACATTTTCCGACAAATACCACTTGCGTGACCAAGATAAAACCATGTTTCATAGTCGCACTTTCCCCTTGACCTTTACCGTGACCTTTCGCATCGAGTCGCTTTAGCTTACTTGTAGTAAGCTAAAAAGGAAAGGGAAAGAAAGGAAAGAGAGGAAGAAAAAGAGAGAAGGAAAAGGGAAACGAAAAGAAAGGAAAGGGAGAAGAGGAAGATAAAAGGGAAAAGGAAAGAGAAAATATAAGGGATAAAATTCCCATCTAAATGACAACTCTGCCCCTTGCCCAGTTTGATGATGGCAATTTAGTATACAAATGGCAAATTTTCTCGTGCTACGCGCGCATTTGTCCAGGAATGTCGTTATAGAAAAATGTACCTTGTGGCCAGATTCGTATTGATATGTTGTTTGTATTGATATGTTATTTGGCGCGCTGCGCGCGCATCATCTATAGGATGCAACGTCATTCGCTGGAATAAACAACCCAGATGCGCAATGTTTTTACGTCGAACTGGTGTTCACCGGGAAAAAATACCCTTTGCCCCCCCCCCCCCCCTGAAAAAGACCCCAGATACGCCACTGATGCAAAAGACCTGAACGACTGGCTGGTAAAAAAATTGGAACGCACTCACACCGGTGGAATTTCTGTCGGGCAGGTTTTTTTGTGAGTTACCTGCCCGACTGGCAGGTTTTTAAACTTAAAAGTTCATACAGTATAGATAATGCATTTACAAATATGTTAAAATCCCAATTTTGATCAAAATTGAGGGTGCAGCCTCATACATTTCTCTGATTACCCCTTTAATTATTATAGTTAAGATATGTATCTATCATAAAATAACCTTTAAATATTTGAGAGTATGTTTGGAGATCATGCATTGGTTCTCCAAATAATGAGGTCTGGGGCTCCTATTTAAAAAGTAATATTTACCTCATTGCTTGTATGTAGACTTTTACCTGAGCACAATCCAACCTGCAGAATAAAATCATCAAAAACGTTTTACACAAAAAATAGAAAAAGGAAGAAACTATAGGAAGAAAAAAACTTCATTGAAATTTAGCTTCGATTTGCAAATAAATAATCATATTTTCATCATTTTTGTATATTTCAAGTATTACATGTATTTTGATGCATCCATCGCACAACTATGTATTTCCTTAGGTTGTGCACACAAACTGTAACAATGATTAACCTTTGCATTTCTGTGTAAACAAACTGTAACCAAAAATATTATACAACTTTAAAAACCTTAGATTATTATTTTTAAAATTCAATTCCACCTCGTCCGTCCGAGGTATCCCAACACATCCATATTGAGTCACCGGGACACCGCATATGAGACTTAGACAACGTCAAGATCCTGAATAGGGATCCTCGTTGGTTTGAGAGAGGGGTCAAGGAGGCAATTTACATCAGAGCCAACCAACCATCACTTAACAAAGACGGGGGCAGATACAAATTACCAGGAGTCTATGAAAAGTGCCAACAAATGCATTTTATTTATTAGGATTAGGCCTATAATAAAACTAGTATGACAACATTTGACAACATATATTTTGAGTTATCTTGCCCGAACCTAAAATGTGTCAAAAAACATGTTTAAAAAAAAAAAAAATCCAAAATAGTCAATTTCATTATCATGATTGGATTCATGGAACCCTTTCCTTCAAGAAAATGTATTTCTCATATATAGATTAAATGAATAATGAAGAAGTAACTGCAGTTTTACAGAGGCTGTATCTGAGAGTCCACACCACCCTTAAGGTGCTTGGCGCACATAAGAACCTATTGATTTTTTGTGCTAAGATCGCGTATAAATGAAGTTTCATCGATGTGCAACCCATTTCTAAAATAAAAAATAGGGGTCACCGACTTCGTTTCTCCACGAGAATCATTTTAAAAAACACTTTTTTCGAGCAAAATAACACCGAGGTCTATGGGAAATACAAATATTTTTATACGTTTTGCTTCGTTGCAAAAACTAGCTTGAAATGTTATTTTTTTTATATGCGCTTTTTAACTTTCTTAAATAAAAAATGGGGGTCACCGACTTCATTGCATGCGTATTTATTTGTACGCGTATTCACACAAACACCCACCCGTCGCGCGCACCCACCCACTACACACACACACACACTCCCTATAATCATGACAATCAGATGTGTTGCATCCCCATACCGGTGTGAAAAACTGAAATTGTCCGACTAATTTGTCTTGTCTTCCTTTCTCATTTCTGTCCCTTTCCTTTTTTGTCTCCTGTTCTCCATTTCTTTCCCTTCATTTGCCTTCCCGATTTTCCGCTGCCTTCCCGATTTTCCCGGTCAATTTTTTCGGGGGGGGGGGGGGGGGGGGGACTCTGACTGACCCCCTTGTCACACTACTGGTTGGGGGGGGGGGGCAACTTGCATTGTGTTGGTGTCTTATACTCTCACCCCCCTTTACAAACCAGAAAACTCACGGAGTTTACGGAGTTAAGTGTTTGGTAAGTTTCATCCACATTCAAATTCTAACTTTAGGGTGAAATGCTTTATAATGTTGATACCTATAGGGTCATGTGTTAAAAGCTCGCCTCTTTTCGCGTTACACTCGGATTTTGGCTTTCGTGACATGATTTTAACTTAACACATTTATATTTGCTTGTATACCCCCTGAGGTAGTAAAAGTATAAAATTTCTGTAAGGAAATGCGGATGAGGAAACCAAATATGCCATTGAAATTATAGTACGACCATGGACTAAAATGCTATGATTCACAATGTTTTCGGAAAAATATCAGATTTTTAATTTTTGAGATCCATATATTTGTTATACCTCCCCTCTCATTATTTACTTTACATATTTGAATTCTTCTTGAAATTACCCATCATATGATATATTATTTGTCAAAGATTACTACGTCGGTAAGGTAATTATATCGGCTAGTGAATATCTCCAATTTTTATTTTATATATTTTAAGAATTTTCAGAAATATTTGTTAAGGATGTACCCTTCCCTGATCTAAACTGCATTTCTGAATTCCTCTAGTTACAAGCTTTCCAAAAATGCATACTTTTGCTATCATAGGTTGAAAACCTTTTCTGTTATAGTCATTTTTATAAATCCGGTAAATTGAGGCTGATTATTCATGTTGACTGTGTAGCGAATAGGAAGAAAGCTGATGATCATGGTCTTATCCATAATTAATTAGTTATTACAAATAGTTGACAAGTCTGTTGAACCACATACTTAAAGACTACTAAATATCCTTTAAAACGGGACCAGAATGGTGTTTGTAACATTAGGGGATGACTAGTTAGTGTAAAAAGAACAAAGCATGGGATTATCCCCATTGAGTTTGTACAGGCGGCACCCCTTCCGCCACCACCCCTGGTCCCCAAACTTCAAACAGCTGTATCTCCACTTCTGTATTAGCTATATACCAATGCCATTTTGCAGGCAGATAGCTTGCTATTAGGGCTTTAAAATGATACCAAATTTGTTGAGATAGCTTTTGTGATTTTAAAAATATTAAAGGAATATGACGGCATGAAACTAAAAAGAGTAACAGCACCACCCTATTTGGAGGAGAGTTCATACGCGTGACCATATACTCTACGACTATAAACTCGCACTGAGATTCCTCATTGTTCTGTCAATTCTGTCTTTTTCAATTTCTGTCGTTTCTGTCGTTTCAGCATTCTGTCTTTTATACCTAGCGTACATGTAGTAATAAATGTGCTCCATCACATCATGTCTGAACAGGAATTATTAATGTTGATTTTCCTTATCAAATCTAAACACAAACCATGAACTTTCAATATCAAAATACATTATTTGTATGTTCAAGCAGGTCACCAACCACTATATTTAGTGAATATTTATTGATGACTTAGTGTTGAGTTATTTCATAACAGGGCTACAGGCACAATCTTTATCTTGGTCCGAAAGACATAGCTTCAAACGACTTGGCGCACCGCACATAAGTATCCCTGTACTAGAAATTCATTGATTAAACAGGGTGTCCAAAAAGTTTTGAAACCATTCAAAGCTTTATATTTCCGGTTAAAAATAATTCGCAATATAAATCTGAAAATATATTTGAATAGAGAATACTTGTTTGATACCAAATTTGTAACCTTTTTGAGGCCCCTTTATATTTTACGGGAGCGGAAATGTTTGTTTACATAACACGCCATACCATACATTGTTACACTTTCGAGACGTCGCCTGTGCGTAATTGTAACCAAGTGCTGGAAACTGGAGTTACATACTCCATTCATATCACATGGCTTTAACCAAATACATCTTTCAGCACATTTAGTGCACAACATTAATACTAGACTCAATATTAATTTTCAGGATGCGTTATACAACATAAATAAACGTATTCAAATTGTTTTGTTTTAAGCTGAAACTAAATCAATCAAGCTTACTCAAAAAGAGTTTAGAGAACATTTTAATGTTAAAGGCGCACCGGCAAAGTCGTCTATTTGGAACTTGGTGGACACATTTTCAAAACAGGATCTGTACATCTGAGTAATTCGTGGTGGCTGTAAAAAGACTAAAAGAACATCAACAAACCACATTGACGTCTTTAGACGTTCAGAAGACGGTGGACACGGACGGCGGTTAATTTTGAATTTCCGTTGATTTCAATGTAACAATGGATTTTGATTATATGACCCCATAAAATTCATCACACGTTGGAACTAAATTATTTCATCCTAAAACCGCTGGAGTTGGCTAACCAACCACAGTGTCAGTATCATTTTTTGGAATTTTGAAGGAATTTTTGAAAATAACAAATAACACAAATATTGGAGCGGCGTCAAAAATTAGTGCGGGCGGGGACGTGAAACACATAATATTTTGTTACTTGGCCTAATATACCTTCTAAAATTGATAAAAAATCATGAAAATTATAGGACATCCCAATTTTATATGTTGTGTCTCGGAGCATACCTCTCTAGGGGTAGGTAGAAATTCTAGGTAGTTTAGACGTCCAAATCATATGTTGAGTACAATGTGGAATCATATGTAGATATATTTATGAGCAATTCTCTAAGAGTAGGGATTTTAAGGGTAGTTTACCAATCTTGGAATCATATGATGGAAAATTGTATAAAATGGATTTATGGTCCTATATCAATTGAATAATTTAGCCAAAGGTAGTTATCTTCATGAGCAATTCTCTAAGGGTAGGGATTAAGGGTAGTTTTACCAATCTTGGAATCTTATGGTTAAAAATGTATTAATGGTTTATGGTCCTTCAAAAGTTAAACCATTCATTGTCATGGCTTATTACTGATTACACAAACGAGCATCATCACCTATTGTATCCAAGTTGAGCGTTTATTCATGATAAAATGATCTCTGTGGTGACATTAATAAATTAAATGATGCTAAACATTTGATAAATGTTGGTAGACAAATCAATAATTGATTTGGTACATTAAATTGTATATGGGCTATGTCAGGGGTGGGCAACCTAACCAGTGGGTTTTTTACGGCCGCGAGATGTATCAAGAAAAAGAAGACAAAACCAATATATTTTTTACATCACAAAAAATGAGCTAGCTGCTTAGCATTTATCGGCACAAATGATGTTCCTCAACATGGGTAGGTCTATTTTCCCCATTAATTGTCATCTGTCAGTGGCATATTCCAGAGGGGGGTGAGGGGGCGATCACCCCCCCCCCCCCCCCAATATTGACGTCGTGTCGGTTAAGAATCTTGGCACTGTCGGTTCATTTGACAAGACTATAAGAGGAATCATGGAATTATGATGGTCTAATACAAAAAAGAGGTTTGTTTGCCCAAACAAGAGTTGAAAAAAAGTGGGTCGGTAGGTCGATTACCTTTTCTTTTTCTTTTCTTTTTTTGGTTATAGACACATTTTTATAGTGAAGAAAAATACTATACAATTTGATTTTAATACACTTTAATGTTCTTTAAAACCCTAACCTTCATACCTACGATTCACTACGGCAAAAAACGATGTCCACGCGCATGCTACAGCATTCGATTCGATGACGTCATTAACCAAGCTGATATGTGTGTACGAAATCGCTGCCCGTGTGAACGTTGCAGGTTAGCCGAGTGGTTAGGGAGCCGGCGCGTCGGGGTCGAATCCCAGGGGTTTTGCGGCGATTATTTGGTTAAAAATTTCAGACTTTGTCCCCCTCCCCCAGTTTCCACACCGTAAAAACATAGCCGGGCTGGTTAGGGCTAATACATATTATTTTGTTTTAATAGTGCAGCAGGCAGCCTGTAGTACAAACCTTCAGACCATGCTGGATTGTCTGACATGTTCTGTTTTTCACTAGATAGTGGTAGGATCTTGGATTTGCATCTCCTTTGTATTTTAAAGGGCAGTTTCGTTGATTAGGTTGGCAAATTAAGATGAAAATATCATTTAATACATATATTTTTCAATATAAAACATTATTTTTTAAAAAAAAATCTGAAAAAAAGGCATGGGGTTTTGAGATATTATGGGTCGGTCGTGTTTGGGCAAACAAACTTTTTTTTTTAGGCCTCCTGTTGAATTTTATTAATTTACTTTAGAATTCAAGACGAACATTAAAAAATGCCATTAATGTGGTTTCTGCTAAAAAAAACCCAGCAAAACTTGATTAAAACAATGTTTTAAATATGTTGGAATACCACCCTTAACCATGTAAAATGCTGATCAGGCCCGATCAGCATTTTTTTAATCGACGTTTTATTGTACTAAGAGGGCTGATTTTCTTAATCCTTATAGGTGATACATGTAATACAATTGTAAAAATATACAAATCCCAGTTTTTATAATATATTTTGGTAATTGACGGCGCTGCCTCCACCACATCTCTTAATGCCCCTTTAAAAAATAAATTTGTTGTAGCCGACGAGCAATACACTCAATGTGTTTCTCTTGTGTTTGCTATCTGTAAATAATTCAATAACTATATGGGTACGTATATCATCGAGATGGTAATCTTCCTTATGAATGAAATTGATAACAATAGGCCTAATCAATCAAGCTGAAGTTATTCATATTAATCTATCACGGCATTCAGATTCAGGGCTATACGACATGTGACCGGTACTTGAAAAATTGTCGTTTTTCTTCTACTTTGGTGTGATGATAGCTATGGACAATCCTGAGAAGCATGCAAAATATCATTTGATATACTAAGTTTACTAAGTTTCAGGGGCCTGCTGTAATAGTTGGTCATCCAACTCTAGCGGTGAAGAATTGAAGAATTGAAGAAGATATGCTCATTTAATAACGGAGTTGCAGGCCAAAAACTGAAATAAGATGATTTTCTTAAGCGATTTTAAACACAATCACCGAAAAAATGTGTTCAAACACTGACCCCCGGGGGGCCAGTCAGGTAAAATGTTGTAATCATCCATGTGAACGAAAACGCGGATTAAGGGTGCTTTTTTCGACCACAACACTTGCTAAGGGTATCAAAATCGCCAATTTCAGAGGGTGTCTTTTTCAACCTGAATCCACGCTATGGATTTGCTATGTGTTGCTTGGCATAGGCGTGCGCAGGATTTTTTTACCCGGGGGGCTTAATAATTAATTTAATTGACTAATCAATCGCGGTAACGCTGACAGCTAAGGGGGCAAGAAATGAAAGTGAACCGACAACATTTTGGCAACGAAAGAAATGCGCATGTAGCGCGCGAAATTTTTCGACTTGACATTTATTTGAGCTATAATTGAGGTCATACATTATTTCTGCTTTAAACAAGCTTCTACCTAAACAATATTCAATTGTTGGGACACATGCGCGTTACGCGCGGTAAATTGTTTCCGTCTGTGTACATTTTACCATCATAATTCCATGATTTCTCTTGTCAAATGAACCGCCAGTACCAATCTCAACCGACAGACAGTCAATATTGAATGCCCCCCCTGATTATACGCCACTGCGGGGTGGAGTCGAGGGGGGATGTGGCCCCTTGGAATTGGATTTTCTATCCCATTTGGTGTTTTACCAATATTTTAATGAAAAGCCTTCACTTCATTTCTTGGATTTTTTCCCTTCAATTTTGCAAAAGCAAACAACACGGCGTAAGGGTTTGAAAGCCGCAAGAATGAAAGAAGAAAAAATTGGCTATTGTAAAAAGAAAAGTTTAAAACACCGTTCCTGAAGCCATGTTGTTAAGCTTGACTGATAATGAAACAGTGAAACAAATTTGCGACTAGCGTCAAAAATGTCTATTTTAACACTAAAAAGGTCCAGAAAACATTTCTGAAGCCATCTTGTTCCAATTGAATAACAATTTAGTAGTAAAAGTTATTCTCACGGAGCGCGGAAACATTTGCTATTGTAAAAACAAAGGTTTAGAAAAACGTTCCTGAAGCCATCTTGTTAAGCTTATATAATAATGTATATTTCAACACTAAAAAGGTCCAAAAACGTTTATGAAGCCATCGTGGTGAAATTGAATAACACAAAATTTAAAAAAAATGGCTATTGTAAAAAGAAAGGTTTAGAAAAACGTTCCATCTTGTTAAGCTTGAATAATAACAACAACAAAACCAGTGAAACTAATTCCCGCGTAGCGCGCAAAAAAATGTCTATTTTAACACTAAAAAGGTCCAGAAAATGTTTCTGAAGCCATCTTGTTCAAATTAAATAACAAAATATTTTTAAAAAATGGCTATGGTAAAAAGAAAGGTTAACAAAACCGTTCCTAAAGCCATCTTCATGATCTTGTTAAGTTAGAATAATAAAACATGGAAAATAATTTGTGCGTAGCGCGCAAAATCTAGTTATTTACACACTAAAATGGTTCTGAAAAACGTTCCTGAAGCCATCTTGATAAGCAAACTAATTCGCGCGTGGCGCGCAAATATTGATTCCTTTAACACTGAAATGGTCCTGAAAACGTTCCTGAAGCAATCTTGTTAAGCTTGAATAATAAAACATGGACAATAATTTGTTCCTGAAACGTTCCTGAAGCCATTTTGTTTAAGCTTGAATAATAAAACAATGGAACCAATTCTCTCGAACGGTCGAACCGCACAAAAATATCTAGTTTTCTAACCATAATGGTCCAGAAAACGTTCCTGAAACATGTTGTTATAAAGCTTGAATAAACATTGAAACCAATTCGAGCGAAACGCGCAAAAAATGGCTATTTCATAACACTAAAAAGCTCCAGAAGAACGTTCCTAGCCATCATGTTTTAAGCTTGAATAATTAACGCGTACAAACTGTCAGTTTTTAAAACTAAAATGGTCCAGGTAAAACGTTCCTTAAGGCATCTTTTTATAACTTGAATAAAGAGACATTGAATCTAACTCACAAAAAAGCAAAAATGTCTATTTTTTTCTCTAAAGTGGACGAGAAAACGTTCCTGAAACCATGTTGCTTAGCTTGAATAATTAAAAATTGAAACTAATTCGCGCAAAAATGTCTTCTTTTGAGGGGGGGCATCGTCCCCACCGTGACAATTATGGGGGCGTGACCCCTCTCCTCCCCGCTTGCACTGTCTATGTTCGTTACCCTTCCTCCTTAATTTTCTTCCTTTTTATTTGTTACTTTTTTGCCAATGGGGTGGGGGGAGGGTTGGACTGTCCCTCTGGTTACTCCACTGGTGGTGTGGGAATGCCGTTGGCGGGGATTCAGAGGGCCGAGCTTTTGGGTTTTAACTTGCCTGGATGACCTAAAACTCTCCTTGCTATTAATATTTACTTTAGTTATAAAACACTCTTATGGTTCAGAGACGTAGAGATAACGTGTGAGACACTACCTGGCATCTCCTTTTCCCTCCCCTCCTCCACCTCTCCTCCCCCTCCTACTCCCTTCCTACTCTCCCCTCCCCTCCTCCTCTCCTCTCTCTCCCCTCTTTTTATTATTCCCCTCTGGGGACCTGGGTAGCCCCCCCCCCCCCCCCCCCCCCCCCCCCCCCCCGGCACGCGCCTGTAATTGTAGGGGTTTCTAGCAAAACACGCGGCTCTACTTACAATAATGATATGAGAGCATACATGGACCAAAGCGCAACAGATCCTGAGCATTACATAACTTTGACAGCATATCAGTAGCTACTGTTTTATCAAAGACATAATTTATCCTGAGGAGGATGTTCATAGATACGGGAATGTCGTCGTGATAGCTTTACATCCTGATCAAATTGCAACATAACCTGAGTATTACATAACTGTGACTGCATATCAGAGGCTACTGTGTTATCAAAGAAATAATATATCATGAGGATGTCCATAGATTACGGGAAGGTCGTAGCTCTACATCATGGTCTGACTTAGCCCCCATGTAAAACGACATCAATAAATATAGTTGGTGGTGTACATTTTCCCTGACATTCATGGCCATTCTTTGTTCATTTATGACTCAAAATGACCGTTTCGAAATTGTGCAATTGTTACTTTTCAAAAATCTGTTTGTATTTACTAGCGGGTAACGCTCGCGAGCTAGATGGTCAAGCAAACCAGCGGTTCTCGGCTTGTTTGAGAGAATCAAAAACAAAAAAATAACTAAGACCTAGGCTATTTTTGTTTTTTCAACCTAGGCCCAACTATTTTTTAATTCATATTACAAACGTGCATGCGCACACCTATTAGGTAGGCCTATGTCTATTTTTTCACTAAAATGGTCCAGAAAACATTCCTGAAACCACGTTGTTAAGCTTGAATAATTCTACATTGAAACTAATTCGATGGGGGTGTGGCATCGTCCCCACCGTGATAATTATGGGGGCGTGTCCCCTCCACCTCCCCGCTTGCACTGTCTATATGCTCGTTATCCTTCCTCCTTAACTTTCTTCCTTTTTATGTTTTACTCTTTTGCCAAGGGGGGGGGGGGGATTTAGAGGGCCGAGCTGTTGGGTTTCAACTTGCCTGGATGACCTGGAACTCTCCTTGCTATCAATATTTACTTTTGTTATAAAACACTCACATGGTTCAGAGACGTAGATAAAAGTGAGAGACACTAATACAACTCTCCCTGCCTCTCCTTTTCCCTCCCCTCCTCCTCCCCCTCCCTTCCTCCTCTCCCCTCCCCTCCTCCTCCCCTCTTTTTTATTTTCCCCCTCTGGGGACCCGGGGGGCTTGAGCCCCCAAAGCCACTCCCCTGGGCACGCGCCTGCTTGGGCCGATAGTCATGTGTCATCATTGTAAAAGTAGCCCAAAATGGTTAGGCCTAGACAAATTTGCTAACAAAACTGTATGACACAATTATTTCATACATTCATTTTCTGTCTTTTTAAAGGTAGATGACCCGATCACATTTTCATAACACAGATTTTTCTCAAACTCTAATTAACATACTGAAATTTGACGGTCCAAATCAGTAGGATTACGAAGAAATCGGTGAAATAGCATCGAATTACCGCGTAAGGTGGTTAACCACCAATATAGTTTGTGTACAACTCAATGGGCACATTTCACTGCATCTTGTGCGTCTAAAATACGAACCATTAGAGTTATGCAACTCAAACTTTGGAATACGACTTTTTTAAGGATGACCTTTCATGTAGAATAGAAAACTTCAAGTTAAAAATCGGAACATCTACCTTTTAATTCCATCTTGAGGACCATTTGCTATGAGTATGATTCCTCAAGCTATCCTTGTTAAGGGTCACTTTTTCCTTCTTTGAGAATCAGCGTTAAGGGTAGTTTTTTTTAAACTGGATTCACATGGATGATTACAACTTTTATACATGCGTGCCCCCGGCGTATACACATGAGCGTTGAAAGACAGAAGATACATACGCCTGCATAAAAGCTGCGCCTGTTAAGTTACGTCACTGAGAAAGCCAAATGGTTACATCATTTTAAGCATGAGTGTGAATTTACTATCATTACCGTTTGTTTTGGGTCAGTACTAATAAATGAGCAATTATGAGACTCCTATTTCTCAACATGAAAATGGCAATCCCCTATTGAATGTGGTACCTACAATCCTACATGTACATGTATTAGTGTGAATTTGCAAAACACACATGCCTTTGCACTTTCAGATACTAGTAATTTGGGCCAATCTATTAATATGAGGATGAATGTTTATACAAATAAAAATAACATTAAGGGATCATGTATGTTAGGGGGAGGGGCCGGCTTAAATAATCATGATGACAATGATGTATTTATACATGTGGGGATGCCCCCACTGCCAGAGCCTTTATGTTGTGTCTTCAGTGTTGTGCAAATAAATGTCTTAATAATAAATGACTATTTGATTTCCGACCCATTTGATTACATACTTTGTGCAGTCTTGCAGTTGCAAGTACCAGCAAAGTCTAATACGGTACAAGGGATTTTTCAGCGTTATGAAAAGTTCAGGTATTTTAGGATATATAACTGCAACTCCTAAATGTCCCACACTCAGTCCCTTTCTTCCTTTCTTATTTCGTGATAGTTGTTCAATTCTATTCCATATCACTTGCAATTATAAAAATTGATGATCACTTGCAATTATAATTATGCACCCGATTGCCATACAAAAATTACCCTATGTTGGGCAAGCATTTTTTTGTGTTAGACATGTTTATGTTTTATTGAACATTGTAATCTTTGAACTCTGTAGAGTAGAACTACAATGTACTTTGAACTAATGTCTTAGTAATTTTGAATAACTAAAAAGAAATATAACAACAACAACTATATGATATGACATGGACATAATTAGGCAACAACAAAAAGAAGGTTGACTTGCCCTTTCCGACCATCCCGAATTTTCGGAAATCTAGGGTCCTATTTTTTTCTTTTCTTTTCAAAGTCATATTTTGGTTAAGAAATAGCAAACATGTTCTGTTTACGTTTAAATACGGTATAAACACATAAAATCCGTCATTTACTCACATACTTTATATCAACTGTCGCATTGTATGTTTATTTCACTTGTGTAAACGATTTATAGACTGTGGTTGCTTTTATGCTGAATTTACACGTGCTCGCTGAAAACTAGCGTCAGTTGGGCGACAGTATAGGTATATATAACTTTATTCACAACACAGGTCTATAAATCTTACTACTACTTAAATATGCATGCTTAAGGATTCTTTAAAATAGTATTTTTGTGTAGTATCTGCTTATTTAAAAAGAAATCTGACCTGAAAGGGCAAGTCAACTCTTTTTTGTTGTTGGCCTTATTGAACTATGATTCATATTCAGTTTTTGCAATATTTAGTTTTTTATAATTAGCTCACCGGCCAACTTTTAAAAGCCTGCTAGCCGGCGCAGGGTCAACTTTGAAAAGCCTGCTAGGGCGCAGGGGTAAGTGGCTGGGAAGGCTAGAGAAGAAAACTTTCCATTTTATGTGATAGGTTGATACTTATGGGTCATCGCTAGGGTGGATGTGAAAATTTAAAGTGGTGCAGTTTTAAAATAATCATGGCGAAAATGGTGAAAAAATGCAAATTTTTGTTAGTTTTGCTAAAGATTGCTATATTGCAAATTAAAAACATCTGAAGGTTATTATTGTTGACTGATACTGAGCTTCATAATATGGGTAATGGTTATATTTATAAAAATTTCCAAAAGAAATTACCTTTAACCTGTAAAATGACCCGAATTGTTTGAAAAATAGCCAATTACGAGAAAAATTGTAACACATTTTTTACATTTATAGGCTTCATTTGAAAATGTTAAAAGTTAGACAAAATGGATATAGCTTAAAAACTACCCAGTCAGTTCTGAAGGAGAGCCTTTTTATAAAAATTGCTTGAAATCTCAATAACTGGGTCCAAATTTGACAATTCTGTACTTTCGCCGCACATCTCAGCCAAAGTTGACTGTTATTGTTCGAATGACATTGTATATGGTCGATAAGCAGCTATATGCAACGTTGTGATGTAATGAGGTAGGTAATTTCTCAAATTTACCCGAAATGACTGAAAATTGTACTTTTTCATTATGTTCCCAATATGCTCATTTTGAAAGCTTATTCAACCTTATTTCATGTAAAATGTCCTAAGAATGAGGTCATGCATACCAGGTCATATTGAATGTTAAAAGAAAACCGAATAGTTTATCTTAGATCAGATACAGTGATAGCGAGTAAACACCTTTCTTCGTGAATTATACAGGATACCTTTGTAAGCCATCTAATCCGTCAAGTCAAGCTTCGTGTTTAGAAAAAAGGATCTACGTGTCCTGAAAAATACCTGTAATGGTTATTCTTTTCTCATCCTCATGAACCTCAAAAATACCGGTGGTCTCTATCTTGCTCATAGCATTTCATTACATATGTACCCATTTACCCAGTCTGCTTGTTAGTCATTCTTTCATTCCTTCTGTCAGGCTCATATGTTAACTCTAAAAGGTCTTTCGGTCTGTATTTCTTTGAGTCCTCCATATCACTCTCACTAGTGATTTAAGGCGAGTGACGTTATTGAGTAGATAGATCAACACGTGTCTGTCACTTTAGCTGATCTCCACGTGTGTGTGATCTTCTTGTACACTGATATCATAGATAATCGACACAGGGATGGTTAAGTCCCGAATTATCTCTATTGAAATGATGTGCGGAGCTGATCTATGTCTGTTTCGCATACACCTGTATGACTAGCATTTTTGAAAAGCCCGGTAAATAGAATGGGTATTGATAGTCTATTGCGGCAACTACAGTATCTAATACTAGCTAACGGGATACATGAAATTAGTTTGATAAAAAAAGCAAAGGTAAAAGTTAAGATACTTCTAATAATTATTTGAAACATAACAATTTAATACACGCATTCACCGATGTGATAGATGTAATGCTATTTGTGAAGTTTATAGACACTTATTTCACCCATTTTTCTATTACACATAAACCCGAACCCATGATGAGTGAGATGGACAATAGCCTAGCGATTTCATGCATCTGGGAACGAGAGTGGTGTATTATTTATGGATGTTAAGAAGTTATTTCATGACAGGGCGAAAGGCTTTTGTGTCCAGCGAACTTGGTTTGAAACACACATATCTTCAAACAAAACTCCCATTTAACCATCCCTGTGTCGATTATCTATGCTGATATACAGTGCTCAGCCTTATACAAACTGCTTCATTGATCTCATCCTGCCCATTTCATATTTGCAACCTTCCATTTCAATGTTTGCATCATGATGTCTTAAAAGTGATATTGTAGAGTAACAACCAATACCTGTTTGTTAGATCTATTTTTTATGAATATATTGCATTTGCATGACAATCAAATGTAACAACAATGTGTGTATAGTCATAATATGGGCGGCTTATTATTAAGTCCTTTATTTGAAACATATGACAAGTGTACGTATTGCTGCAATAGCAGTATGCAGTCATCAAGTATTAAAGTACGGTGTTTTCATCGATTTGCCTATAGGTTTTATGTATTTGTAACGTTAGTTCCGTTTGATGCTCTCAAGGCTCAAGATAACAGTTTTTTACCGGGAGCTAAGTAGCGCCTGGATCATGGGATTTATTGAGAACCAGGAGCTACTTCAGTCTACCGGAGCTAACTTTTTATTAAATCGTATTGTCAAATCCAAATTCGATGTCTTAGGCAAGCTTACCGACCATCAACGGGCGCTGGTTTGGACAAAATATCAGCGCTCGGTTGTTTATTTTTCAGCATTACCGGGCGCTATGGCAGGAGGACCGAGGGGTAAAAATCCCCCAGCGCCCGCTTATCTTGAGCCTTGGATGGATGCTCTAATAAAAAATGTCCAACATATACAATTTAGCAATGTCTTTTTTTTTGGGGGGTTGGGGGCGGTCCATTTTGGTCACTTTTTGCCCTAATTTTTTTACATCTAGTTTAATGAGGTGTAATCTTATTCAGTAGAACACTGGGTTTTAGTTAAAATCATAAAAACTCAAATTTTCACTCATTTTTGGTCATATTTAAAAACGACACCACTTTCAATTTTCACATCCACCCTAGTGATGACCCAAATGCATCAATCTATCACCTAAAAGTGATGGTTATCTTCTAGCTTTCCACTTACCCCTGCACCCCATTTTCACTGCTGGCCGGTGAGCTAAAGTCAAAAATATGATTTAGAAATTGTGAAAGTGTTGTGTGTCACAATTACAATTGTGTACATAAACATGTAAAAAGATGTGATTGTCTTTATTTATTTGATCACTGTACTATTTTCTGAAATGATGTCAACAGTTACTAGTTGGGTATGTACAGGGGGGTTCCCGTGCACCTCCCCCCCCCCCCCCCCCCAGTACTAAACCAAACCAACTTTTTGGATGCATTTTAGGGTCCTTATTACAGTGAGAAAAAAACCCGATGCTCTCCAGATATCCAAGATGGCGTCCAAAATGGCTGCCAAAACTGGTCAAAACATAGCAATCAAAATGTATGGTGAAAGTATAGTTTTAACAGTGGGATGTATGTGATAGACCACAAGAAACTCATATCTAGTATTTTTGCTTTGTTAACATACTGTAAAACCAAAATGACCACCAAATTAATAGCCAAAAATAGTCAAAAGTCCATAAAATAGCATAATATCAACCGAAATGTATGATGAAAATATAATTTTAACGATGGGATGTATGTGTTTGTTAGACCACTAATAACTCATATCCAGTATTTTTGCTTTGTTAACACAGTTCAAAATCCAAAATGGCTGCCAAAATGGCCCCCAAAATGGTTTAGACCACTAGTAACTCATATCTAGTATTTTCGCCTTGTTAACATACTTAAAAATCCAAAATGGCTCCCAAAATGACTGAACAAATTGTTGGAATTGCATAAAATGGGATAATATCAGCCAAAATATATGATGAAAGTATAGGTTTAACATTGGCGTGTATGTATTAGACAACTAGTAACTCATATCCAGTATATTTGCATTGTAATAACATACTTTAAAACCAGGATGGCCACCAAAATGGCCGCTGTAAATGTAAAAATAGTCTACATGATATGAGTGTATGATAATCCAAAATAGATATTGTAAGAGTGCATATTACATAACGTTTACTAAATAGTATGTTCTAAACTGCTAAGCTATTGCTTTTAGAAATAAGGCCCACCTCTTTGACAATTTTGATTCTGTATCACTTTCCAAAATGGCTGCCAGAATGGTTAAGTTGATGTTAAATGACCTTAAACAATTGTTTTGCATTGTAAATGGCCATACTATGTAATACCACTACCCCCAAATCTAATGGGACATCATTCACTATGTCTTTGATAAAGCCTATGGGCTGTAGATTTAGTTTGAGTATTTTATAATATCCAAGATGTCTGCAAAAGGTTAAAATAACTGAAAAAACAGTATTAGGTTATTAATAGTGTTACATGAGATATGACCAAATTACTATATCTACAGCATTTAATCCATCCAGTAAACGTATCTGTATATTATATGACAAGGTATAATGCACTTATCAATTGCAGCCCCGGCCCCGGGGGACCCGGGGATAGCGGGGATTAGGGCCGGGACGTACAAATTGCCGATGTGACGTCCCGGCTACAGTCGTGTACGGTCCCCGCAGGGCGGGGCACCACTTTTTGTACGCCCCCGCTACAGTCCCGGCCCCCCATGGCCGGGACAAAGTGTACGCCGGCGTACGGTCCCGGCCCCCCCATAGCCGGGACAAAGTGTACGGCGGCGTACGGTCCCGGCCCCCATCATAGCCGGGGCATAGTGTACGCCCCGGCTACGCCCGGCCTCAGACAGCCGGGCCAATATTAGCGAATCGTTATCATGTTACACGGTTTCATGATTTACCGTTGACTTCTATGGTTTTGTGAATAGTTTTAAATATAGGCCTACAGTGCTCCAGAACAAAACTTAACAGAGGCCTAAAACTAAAAATACAATAATGTTGGCATGATCTATCTCAGTTTGTTGTCAACCAGAAATGAATCGAGTCAAAAAATCACTTTATGGATGTCATATTGTGTAGCTTTATTTTTGATAGATCATACGTACCCAATGGCAACATTGGAAAGTTTTGATCCAATTTATTTATTATGAACAAACAGTAGGCCTATTTAAGTTTTAAAAATGAACCGAAAACATGATGATTGATCTAGCTAATTGACTTGGGAGGGGTATTTTGGACCTTCTTGGGGACTTGGGAGGGGGAATTGAGGGTGGGGGCTCCCCCTCCCTGACTTACGGGCCTGCAAGTAGGTAGGTGTTGTCTATCTGTCCGGGCCCTACCGTGTACATTATTCCAGGCAAAAGCACTATGGTCAAATTGTACTAAGTTTACCGTAGTCATGGTAGTGAAAATCCAGGCATTGATCAATCGAGGTGACTAATTTTAAAGTTTAATATAGTGCATGTCTGTATTTTATATCTCTATGCACCGGTGTGGATGATATGTACCTTAGCGTACATCCCCGCTATGTGTGCGTACACGGTTTTTACACCCCGGCTATACCCCGGGGTGTACATTTTTTGTACCTTAGCGTACGTCCCCGCTATGTATGTGTACGCCCCGGCTATGCCCCGGGGTGTACGTTTGTGTACCCTAGCGTACGCCCCCGCTACAATGCCCGGCCTATTTTTTCAGTAATGTACGTCCCCGCTATGCCCCGGCTACACGCCCCGGCTAGCGGGGGCACGTTTTGTACGCCCCGGGTATACGTCCCCGCATAGCCGGGCCATGTTTTTTGTACGTTGGCGTACGGTCCCCGCATAGTCCCCGCCATGCCCCGGGTCCCCCGGGGCCGGGACTGCAATTGATAAGTGCATAATTAAATGGTATAGACTCCATTTTGACAACGTGATGTAATTAAGATGGGCATTATAATGACCATTTCATTACAATTACCCCTAATGGTCAACAAAACTAACTCCAAATGGTCAAAATTATTACCACAGGTGGCCACCAATTGATCAAAATATGGATTCTATACCATTCAATCATACCTTGTCACATACAGATACGTTTACTGGATGGATTAAAATCTGTACACTGTTATTCTCATGTGTAAGAAAACGTTGTGTAACAAGATGTTTACACAACCATGTGTAATTATTAAACAAGGTTGTGTAATCATATTCAATTGTGTTAATACTAAGTTGCGTAAAATGTAATTCGATCATATAAAATTGAATTGCCGCGAAAATGGAATTTTAAACAACAGTTGTGTAAACTATGAAGCACGTGATAAGAATTAACCAATCATAAATTACCCATGTTGTGACCAAAATTACTGGAAACGAAATGGCGGACGTGTCGGTGTTGCTTTGGTTTTGGAGAGTTGATTGAAGTATTTGACGGTAAGTATAATGTTTTACTTGAAATATTTCAGTAAAAAATACGAAGTAGTAAAAGTATTCAGTATGTGTGATTCTATCAGTTGGCTTTTTTGGTAAATTTTAGTTCAAAATTATAATAACTAAATTTAAAGGTAGATGACCCGATCACATTTTCGTAACACAGAATTATTTCAAACATACGGAGATTTTCATATCATATGAAAGCTCGTATTTTTCTCATCATCATACTGAAATTTGACTGTCTAATTGGTATAATGACGGAGAAATCGATGAAATAGCGTTGAATTACCACGAATGGTGGTAACCACCTACAGTCATCAAAAAAAGTAACTATACAGGTAATAAATGTGCTTTTAACTCTAAAAATAGATATCCTACCTAGAAATATTAAATCATAAAGTTGTTGAGAAATTTATCTGCTTCAATATGAGATATTGCACGCTAGGATCGGTTAAATAGTTAAGAAGCGACAATCCAAAATGTAAGGTAAAGTCACAATTTCAAATTCACATTTTACATTTCAACACGGGGGAGAGAATGACAGTAGCGTGTGTGTGGCGTATTGATCCATCGGAACAATGCGGCCGACTGTCAAACCTGCGCATGCATCCCCCAATTGCACTACCGGTAATCGATAAGGTACCCGTAGATTGGTCTGCGTGTAGAAAATAAAAATGTGAAAATGAAAATCGGACTTCTCCTTACATTTTCGAGTGCCACTTCCTCAATAATCTTCCGATCTTAGCGTGCAATATCTCATATGAAAGAAGACGAATTTTTCAACAAATTTATAATTTAATATTTTTAAGTAGGATATATATTTTAAGAGTTAGAAGCCCATTTATTACCTGTATAGTTACTTTTTTTGATGACTGTATATAGTTTGTGTACTACTCAATGGGTACAGTTCACAGCATCTTGTGCGTCTAAAATAAGAACCATTAGAGCTATGCAACACAACTTTAGGATGACCTTTCATGTAGAATAGAAAACTTCAAGTTGAAAATCGGAACATCTACCTTTAAGCTTATGAATATAAGCTTACACACTTTACAGTCACACAACGATATAATCTTGCACTAATTTACCACAAAAGCCAACTGATAGAATCATACACACTGACTACTTTATACTTCGTATTTTTTACTGAAATATTTCAAGTGAAACATATACTTACCGTCAAATACTTCAATCAACTCTCCAAAACCTCATGCACAATTTTAATTACTATTGTGAAGAAAATTAACCAATTCCTATGTAAACCATTAAAATGGCCATTCCACAACCCAATACAAATGTACAACTATTGTGTAGAAAATTAACCAATTGTTGTGTAAACCATTTACACAACTTAATTGTGTAATTTAATGTTACATATTATTGTTTAGAAATATTACACAACTGTTGTGTAGATATTACACAACTAGGGTTGTGTAAACTGTTTACACAACAGTTGCTAGGTTCCTATAGTAAACAGCTATTGTGTAAAATGTTACACAATTTGTGTAAAATTTTACCCAACCGTAATAACAGTGTAGATATAATCTTTTGGTCATATCTAATGTAACACTAACAATAAAACTAAACTGTTTTTCAGTTATTTTAACCTTTAGCAGCCATCTTTGATATTTTAAAAATACTCAAACTAGATCTACAGCCCCATGGCTTTATCATGGACATATATTGAATGCTGTCTTATTAGATTTGGTGTTTTTTTGGTATTACATATGGTCATTTACAATCCAAAACAATTGTTTTAGGTCATTTGACTTGACTTACTTGACTTAGGGCGGATAATTTTTCCGAACCACAATGCCTCTCCAGATCTTCCTATCCAACATAGCTGTCTTGATTTCTTCCACCTGCAGTCCTGTATCACGTTTGAGTATGTCAATGTAGGTCAGGGCTGGTCTACCACGCTTTCTTGCTCCGTGCTTTGGGATCCAATGTATAAGTTTGTGTACAAGCTCCTTGGACCCTCTGAAGCAGTGTCCAGCAAATCTTGCTCTGCGTTCTCTGATCTTGTCCGAGACTTTTGGCATGTCCCCATACAGGTCCTTATTTGTCACATGCTGACTCCAGTTGATGTTGAACACAGATCTTAGCATCCTAGTGTAGCATCCATCCAGTTAGGTCATTTAACATCAACTTAACCACTTTGGAAGCCATTTTGGAAAGTAATACAGAATCAAAATTGTCACAGAGGTGGGCCTTAATCTAAAAGCAATAGCTTAGCAGTTTAGAACATACTATAAATGTAATATACACTCTTACAATATCTATTGTGGATTAGCATTCACTCATGAAGACTTTGTTTACATTTACAGCAGCCATTTTGGTGCCCATCCTGGATTTAAAGTATGTTATTACAATGTAAATATACTGGATATAAGTTACTAGTGGTCTAATACATATATCTCAATATTAAAACTATACTTTCATCATACATTTTGGTTGATATTATACACTTTATGGAATTTAGACAATTTGTTCAGTCATTTTGGGACCCATTTTGGGGGCCATTTGGATTTGAAAGTATGTTAACAAAGAAAAAATACTAAATATGAATTACTAGTGGTCTTATACATATGCATCCCATCATTAAAACTATATTTTCATCATACATTTAGGTTGATATTATCCTATTTTATGGAATTTAACAATTTTTGCAGCCATTCCAGGAACCATTTTGGGGGCCATTTTGGCAGCCATTTTGGATTTTGAACTATGTTAACATAGCAAAAATACTAGATATGAGTTACTTGTGGTCTAAGACATACATCCCATTGTCAAAACTATATTTTCATCATACATTTCGGTTGATATTATGCTATTTTATGGAATTTTAACCCCTTTTGACTATTTTTGGCCATTAATTTGGCGGCCATTTTGGTTTTACAGTATGTTAACAAAGCAAAAATACTAGATATGGGTTTCTAGTGGTCTAACACATACATCCCATTGTTAAAACTATACTCTGATCATACATGTTTGTTTATATATGCCAGTATATGGAATTTTACCATTTTTGGCGGCCATATTGGCGGCCATCTTGGATTTAGGTGTGTTAACAAAGCAAAAGTTCTAGATATGAGTGTCTATTGGTCTAATACATACATCCCACTGTTAAAACTAATACTTTCACCATACATTTTGATTGCTATGTCATTTTATGAGATTTGACCAGTTTTGGCGGCCATTTTGGACACCATCTTGGATATATGGAGAGCATCGGGTTTTTTTCACTGTTAACATCTAAAAGGTGTTTAAGGACCCTACAAGGCATCCAAAAAAGTTGGTTTGGTTTAGTACTGGGGGGTGCATGGGACCCCCCCCCCCCCCCCCAATTCAAACCGAATGTATTATTTGCGAAAATATAGCGTTAACCATCTTCTCAATAACTTAGATGCGCTTTGAAGTCGTGTCCACATGACTATGCTAACATTAACAGACATATTTTTTATCCTGGTTGCACTTATCAATTGCAAGCCCAGCCCCCGGGGACCCGGGATGCGGGACCGTACATGAGTGTACATAAAATGATGCCCGGCTATGCGGGGAATGTACGTGGACGTACAAACTGTGCCCCCCGCTAGCCGGGTGCGGTCTAGCGGGGACGTACGCTAAGATACACAAATGTACACCCCGGGCGCTTGCTATAAATAAGCTAGAGATGCGATGCGCTTGACGAAATAAGCCTAATAGCACATAGAAATGCATTCCGTTATGGTTGCAGAAAGAAATAAGCGACCCTGGGACTGTAGCCGGGTGAATACTTTGTCCCGGGAATGGGTGGACTGTACACTTTGTTCTGGCCAAGGGGGGCCGGGACTGTAGCGGGGACGTACAAAAAATGGTGCCCGGCCCTGCGGGGACCATGCACGATTGTACTCGGGACGTCAGTACGTCACATGGGCAATTTTATGTCCTGGCCCTAATCCCCGCTATCCCCGGGTCCGGGGATGCAATTGATAAGTGCATTAAGGATGGTGTTTAAAACTAGAATCGGAAAGTATGCATGGCAAAATCCTCAATTAAAAAGACTTGACAGTAATACAATTTCGTAAATGCCTATGATTTTTGATTAATTATGATTTATAATTATAATGGGTCATCACCTACATGCACCCTAACTATAGACTGTGAATATTATCTAGGTAAATTTTGAGAGATCTTTCAAATTTGTGCTTTTTACTGGAAACATTGGCAATTACGGTGACATTTCCAAGCTTGTCAGAGATGTCGTCTACTCCATGGGCATATTTTGGGAAATAGAGCAGGCTAACCTACCTATAGATTTTCAGCACTTTTTGGTGAGAAAATATGATCATCTTTAAGAAAAAATCACTCCAGTGGCGTAGGTTATTCATATTGGGGGTGCGAGAAATGAAAATGAACAGACAAACACCACCACGTATGTATACCAGTGGTTCCCAACCTTTTTCTGGTGGTGACCCCATTCCAGAAACCAGCATCAGATTGCGACCCCTCACAGAACAAAGTCATGTGTTACTATGATACAACATTATTATTCATTTTATTTTTTTTAAATTACGCTAGCCCGCAACCCCACAAAAAGTGCATCGTGACCCCAACTGGGTTCGTGACCCAGAGGTTGGGAACCACTGACGTATATGTTTAAATTTATTTATACCTGTCACGTGTTACTGGGTCCCGTCATTATTTACTTGTTTCAGGCCTCAAAATATAGCATTCCACCAGGGATAGCACGTCAAAAATGTGAGAGGTCCCACAAAATTTTTCAGGACCCCGTACAGTGGCGTAACTAGACTTTTTCATTGGGGGGGTGGGGGTGGGGGGGGAGGCACGCAAGAAGGGGTAGTGACTTGAAGTGGGGGTGGTGGTTGGGGGGGCACGCAAGAAGGGGCAGTGACTTGAAGTGGGGGGCTCCAGCCCCCCTGCCCCCCCCCCCCCCCCCCATGACTTCAAAAAACAAATTTAAGGGGTCCCCCAAGAAATTGAGGGGTCCTGGGTATTTGAACAATTTAATTTTTTACGGACATCAGTTTTAGTGAATTTATATTAATAATAATAATAATAATAATAATAGTGGATATTTATATAGCGCCGGTATCCGCCGCAAGCGACGCTCATGGCGCTGTAGCCTATATATATTATTACACTGTCGTTAGGAAATCGTCACAAGTTCATTTCGCTTTCATCTATCGTAGGCTGCCGGCTAGGCGCACATCAATATCAGCACTTAGATTGTAATATCACCCTTTGTAACAGCTCCCCAATCTCGCTTGGGTCGACGAGGCAATTGAGACTAAGTACCTTGCCCAAGGATACAAACATGTTGGACCTAGCGGGGCTCGAACTCACAACCTTTGCATCGTGAGACCGGCTTCTTATCCACTAGACCACACACGCTCACATGACGGCTGTGTAATTTACAGAATTTCTTATACAGTGTAGGTATATTATGTGATATTTTCCCAGGGACGCCCTCAATCCTCGAAAAAAAATTGGAAGCAGATTTTCTTGCAGATTTACTTTTCTGATCATAAATCATAAATATATTCCAAGTTACAGAGTGATACGATTCCTAATAACCTCAAAATCATAGCTTTAGAGTGAATTTAAAATTTGAAAAAAATAGATTGTATACCGCTCGGTACAATCTATTTTCAAACTATGATTTTAAGTAATTAGGAATCGTATCGATCTGTAACTTAGAAGATCTTTATGATTTATGATCAAAAATGCAAATCTGCAAGAAAATCTGCTTTCATAGTAAAAATCAATGATAGAGGGCGCTACTTGGAAAAGATCACATAATATGCCTTTAAGGTTAAGGTTTCCATTTCTATACATCGTCAAATTTGTCCCTTCAATTTTGATCGGGACCCGCAAGACTTTCCAATTTGAAACCTGACGCGTCACTACAAGAAAGTGAGAGGTCTAGGACGCGCAGACGCGTCAGAATGTGACCCATGCATAATCCACACTTAAAGGGGCATTGAGAGATGTATCGATTATACTAAATGAGCAAATAACGTAAAGATAATCATCAACATAGCCCAAATCCAAAATGTCACACAATTCCAACATCGCCTTCATGCCAAACTAAGCAAATAACGGCACTTCCGGGTTGAGATTTGCCGCGAAAGTCTGTGAGTAAACGATAGCATAACTTCCAGCATAACTTCCGAATTCAGCACTTTAGTTTCGATATATCGAAACTAAGAAAATAATGAAATTGTATAATGATAAACGGCGAATGTTGGTAAACTGTTTCAGATGGTACCGTAGTTAGTATATGCCTAAGTATTACTTTGATGCAAAAAAACCTGATTTCCGGGATAATTGAGGGCGCACTCCCACACGTACATGTATCTCTCAATGCCCCTTTAACTTCGAGCCGATAATGAAAATTTGAAAATAATGAATAATGAATAATGAAATAGTCACCTACTCAGTCATGATAAAATATGAAACGGGAAACTTTGTATCATATTTCATTAGCCTTACATCATAGGTAGTGAAGGAGGCCACTTGGGCCGGTTGGGGACTAATTTCATGTTTGGGGATGTCCCCCCCTTTAATCTTAAAGGCATATTATGTGATCTTTTCCAGAGAGCGCCCTCTATTCATTTTTTTTTTAGAAAGTAGATTTTCTTGCATATTTACATTTCTGATCATAAATCATACATACATTCCAAGTTACAGAGCGATACGATTCCTAATTACCTCAAAATAGTGGTTTTAGAGTGAATTTAGAGTGAAAATATAAACTGTCGGAGTTATCCGACAGTTTATTTTCACTCTAAAATCATGATTTTGAAGTAATTAAGAATCGTATCGCTCTGTAACTTGGAATGTATGTACGATTTATGATCAGAAATGTAAATCTGCAAGAAAATCTTCTTTCAATTTTTTTTTCGATGTTGAGGGCGTTCCCTGGAAAGATCACATAATATACCTTTAAAGCTCAATTTGTAACATTGCTTTAGGAACTTTTTTTTATCATTTTTATATTTTTTAGTAAAAGTGCTTGTGCGCTATATTTTTCAACATTATAACAAAAAAAACTTGCTTCCGTCGCCACTGATTGCATGCATCATATGATTATGATAAGATTATTCATGAATCGGAATTTATGAATTTTCACTCAATTGGCTAGGTCCAAATGTAATGACAGGACTGTTCTGTTCAATTCATGATTGAACATTGTATAAATTGTTTTGAATGAGAAAAAATCTTACCGGAATTGTTGCTACAATGAATACCCATGCTGCGGTTTGTAACATCCCAACATTCAATCAGTGTTTTTCCACTCCAACTTTCCAGATCACGATTCGCGATATATATAGTCATTACTTTTTCTAAAAATGGCAAAGACGACTGATGAAACAGATGTCATGATAGATCGACATGAAATCGGCTATATCACTCACGCATACAAAAATATATAGCATAAATGTTACCGAAACTACGGTTCTTTGCAAGTGGATCTACAGATCGACAATGGCGCGGCAGACGTGTTATGAAGTCAGACCACATGCACTACAATACCACAGACGAAATCGCCGGTGTGTAAATAGTAGTATTCCAAGTTCCATAAATAGATTGGGGAAATCCCATATTCCGGGGGAATCCAGCTTCCGGCAGCTTGGTGCTAAGCATTGGTTTCCAGTTTCCAATACGATTTATTCCGTAAAATATATACTACCGGGTTCCAAATTGTCGGTTCCTTTCATCTATGCTTAGCACCAAGCTGCTCAAAGTGAGATTCATTTGGGGGAGGGGCTAGACTTTATCCTCCAGTCGTAAGTGGAGTCCGCGCTATGCATTGTAGGTAATTTTGTTCAGACGGCGCAGGACGACTCTTCGGGGACTGGTGGCACTAGACTTTATCCTCCAGTCGTACAATACGCTCCACTGCGTTTGCTGTTGTGACGACTGGAAATGTTCCAGCCCAAATGACGGAGCACTTTTTAACGACCGCGCGAGCTGCGGCTTGCACAAGGGGGCACACCACTAAATACGTCTCCCATTGAAATACACGCGTTTCGGCCCTTTTTCAAGACCGTATTTTTACCCCACGTAACAATGATGGAAGTTTTTATTTCGCATGAATGTATTAGATATGTGTTGAATTTTATTTTAAACTTGATTTTTCTTGACCCATCTAGATGAAATTTTTCGCTACGGGCACCTAAACAGCGCCCTCACCATTTTAAACCGATATTTTCGCTTCCTCACCGGTTCCGGCAACGATATCCTTCCGCAGCCTAGGCTCCCGTGCGTATTCGATTCCGACGATTTTTGACCACATTAGCAATGCTGAGGTTCTATTCTATCTTTTTCATAAAAAAATAAGCAAGATTTACTTCTATTTGCTTCCCCTGGGACGATGATCAAATTGATATAGGTACTATTTCTCCGAACCATACACCAAACGCGGATGGATTTAGTGTAGTGCCCCCTTAGAAGCAAAACTTTTTTTGAGTTTTCATTCTTTTTTCTGCATATTTCGAAAGAACAAGTATTTCTAAGATAAACTGCCAAAGCATACCTCTGTGCGATCTGTGGTTCTCAAATAAGAGCATTTTTCTGAAAAATGATGATGTCCCAAATGTTCATAAATCGTGTATAAATGCAAGAAATCACCCAGTCCGGCACCATCTGGTCCGGCACCATCTGGGCTGACATCGATTTTGGCGAACTATAGTGTATGCATTATCAATTGTTTCGTGAATAATGTAATACGAACTAACTTAACATTTAATAAACATTTGATTATAATATTACATACAGACAAAGTCCGACACAAATTCACTATTCTCTAGTTTTCAGTAATGGTAGCTCTAGAAGAGCTGTTTGGGTTTAAAAGGGTCTGTTTGAGAGATATTTCATGTGATCTTTCAATTCATGTGGTGATACATGGAGGTGAACACCCGCTGTAATTCTTCAAACCGTGGCATGTGATTCTCCTCTTGTTATCTGTCGAAGATTCTAACACCAAGTGGTCGCCTTCTGCGCACGTCCGCTTGACACACTCTATGGGACCCCCCCCCCCCCCCCCCCCGGCATGGCGTTTCTCCCATGCATGTCAGGTCAGGTCTGCGGTTCTGTAAGATGTACACGGCTCTTGGAAGCGTGGTGATTACCTCCCTGTGTCCAGGATACCGCAGGTGACACCGGTGGTAACCATATCCTTGTTCCTACAATACACCCAATACGAACCAACTTCAATTTCTAGAACATTTCTGGTTAGGTATGCTGTAGTTTTGACAGTATCTACTGCTCATCCGTCAATCTATCACCGCTAACCATAGAGTACAATGCCCCTTTTGATGATTCGTCAAAAGTTTAGTGGCCAAGGCTAGCATGATTGTGTTTAGATTTGATTTAAAATATTGTATTGTACTTTTATCCTAATGGTAGTAATCTTAAGAAACTTTATTGACAAATAAAACTGCGAAAATAGAGTGAAAATGAGAGTTTTTCAAGTAAAAGGTACCATAATAGGCCCAAAACAACACGTCTTCGAAGGGGGCACACCACTAAATACGTCTCCCATTGAAATACACGCGTTTCGGCCCTTTTTCAAGACCGTATTTTTACCCCACGTAACAATGATGGAAGTTTTTATTTCGCATGAATGTATTAGATATGTGTTGAATTTTATTTTAAACTTGATTTTTCTTGACCCATCTAGATGAAATTTTTCGCTACGGGCACCTAAACAGCGCCCTCACCATTTTAAACCGATATTTTCGCTTCCTCACCGGTTCCGGCAACGATATCCTTCCGCAGCCTAGGCTCCCGTGCGTATTCGATTCCGACGATTTTTGACCACATTAGCAATGCTGAGGTTCTATTCTATCTTTTTCATAAAAAATAAGCAAGATTTACTTCTATTTGCTTCCCCTGGGACGATGATCAAATTGATATAGGTACTATTTCTCCGAACCATACACCAAACGCGGATGGATTTAGTGTAGTGCCCCCTTAGAAGCAAAACTTTTTTTGAGTTTTCATTCTTTTTTCTGCATATTTCGAAAGAACAAGTATTTCTAAGATAAACTGCCAAAGCATACCTCTGTGCGATCTGTGGTTCTCAAATAAGAGCATTTTTCTGAAAAATGATGATGTCCCAAATGTTCATAAATCGTGTATAAATGCAAGAAATCACCCAGTCCGGCACCATCTGGTCCGGCACCATCTGGGCTGACATCGATTTTGGCGAACTATAGTGTATGCATTATCAATTGTTTCGTGAATAATGTAATACGAACTAACTTAACATTTAATAAACATTTGATTATAATATTACATACAGACAAAGTCCGACACAAATTCACTATTCTCTAGTTTTCAGTAATGGTAGCTCTAGAAGAGCTGTTTGGGTTTAAAAGGGTCTGTTTGAGAGATATTTCATGTGATCTTTCAATTCATGTGGTGATACATGGAGGTGAACACCCGCTGTAATTCTTCAAACCGTGGCATGTGATTCTCCTCTTGTTATCTGTCGAAGATTCTAACACCAAGTGGTCGCCTTCTGCGCACGTCCGCTTGACACACTCTATGGGACCCCCCCCCGGCATGGCGTTTCTCCCATGCATGTCAGGTCAGGTCTGCGGTTCTGTAAGATGTACACGGCTCTTGGAAGCGTGGTGATTACCTCCCTGTGTCCAGGATACCGCAGGTGACACCGGTGGTAACCATATCCTTGTTCCTACAATACACCCAATACGAACCAACTTCAATTTCTAGAACATTTCTGGTTAGGTATGCTGTAGTTTTGACAGTATCTACTGCTCATCCGTCAATCTATCACCGCTAACCATAGAGTACAATGCCCCTTTTGATGATTCGTCAAAAGTTTAGTGGCCAAGGCTAGCATGATTGTGTTTAGATTTGATTTAAAATATTGTATTGTACTTTTATCCTAATGGTAGTAATCTTAAGAAACTTTATTGACAAATAAAACTGCGAAAATAGAGTGAAAATGAGAGTTTTTCAAGTAAAAGGTACCATAATAGGCCCAAAACAACACGTCTTCGAAGGGGGCACACCACTAAATACGTCTCCCATTGAAATACACGCGTTTCGGCCCTTTTTCAAGACCGTATTTTTACCCCACGTAACAATGATGGAAGTTTTTATTTCGCATGAATGTATTAGATATGTGTTGAATTTTATTTTAAACTTGATTTTTCTTGACCCATCTAGATGAAATTTTTCGCTACGGGCACCTAAACAGCGCCCTCACCATTTTAAACCGATATTTTCGCTTCCTCACCGGTTCCGGCAACGATATCCTTCCGCAGCCTAGGCTCCCGTGCGTATTCGATTCCGACGATTTTTGACCACATTAGCAATGCTGAGGTTCTATTCTATCTTTTTCATAAAAAAATAAGCAAGATTTACTTCTATTTGCTTCCCCTGGGACGATGATCAAATTGATATAGGTACTATTTCTCCGAACCATACACCAAACGCGGATGGATTTAGTGTAGTGCCCCCTTAGAAGCAAAACTTTTTTTGAGTTTTCATTCTTTTTTCTGCATATTTCGAAAGAACAAGTATTTCTAAGATAAACTGCCAAAGCATACCTCTGTGCGATCTGTGGTTCTCAAATAAGAGCATTTTTCTGAAAAATGATGATGTCCCAAATGTTCATAAATCGTGTATAAATGCAAGAAATCACCCAGTCCGGCACCATCTGGTCCGGCACCATCTGGGCTGACATCGATTTTGGCGAACTATAGTGTATGCATTATCAATTGTTTCGTGAATAATGTAATACGAACTAACTTAACATTTAATAAACATTTGATTATAATATTACATACAGACAAAGTCCGACACAAATTCACTATTCTCTAGTTTTCAGTAATGGTAGCTCTAGAAGAGCTGTTTGGGTTTAAAAGGGTCTGTTTGAGAGATATTTCATGTGATCTTTCAATTCATGTGGTGATACATGGAGGTGAACACCCGCTGTAATTCTTCAAACCGTGGCATGTGATTCTCCTCTTGTTATCTGTCGAAGATTCTAACACCAAGTGGTCGCCTTCTGCGCACGTCCGCTTGACACACTCTATGGGACCCCCCCCCCCCCCCCCCCCCGGCATGGCGTTTCTCCCATGCATGTCAGGTCAGGTCTGCGGTTCTGTAAGATGTACACGGCTCTTGGAAGCGTGGTGATTACCTCCCTGTGTCCAGGATACCGCAGGTGACACCGGTGGTAACCATATCCTTGTTCCTACAATACACCCAATACGAACCAACTTCAATTTCTAGAACATTTCTGGTTAGGTATGCTGTAGTTTTGACAGTATCTACTGCTCATCCGTCAATCTATCACCGCTAACCATAGAGTACAATGCCCCTTTTGATGATTCGTCAAAAGTTTAGTGGCCAAGGCTAGCATGATTGTGTTTAGATTTGATTTAAAATATTGTATTGTACTTTTATCCTAATGGTAGTAATCTTAAGAAACTTTATTGACAAATAAAACTGCGAAAATAGAGTGAAAATGAGAGTTTTTCAAGTAAAAGGTACCATAATAGGCCCAAAACAACACGTCTTAGAAGCAAAACTTTTTTTGAGTTTTCATTCTTTTTTCTGCATATTTCGAAAGAACAAGTATTTCTAAGATAAACTGCCAAAGCATACCTCTGTGCGATCTGTGGTTCTCAAATAAGAGCATTTTTCTGAAAAATGATGATGTCCCAAATGTTCATAAATCGTGTATAAATGCAAGAAATCACCCAGTCCGGCACCATCTGGTCCGGCACCATCTGGGCTGACATCGATTTTGGCGAACTATAGTGTATGCATTATCAATTGTTTCGTGAATAATGTAATACGAACTAACTTAACATTTAATAAACATTTGATTATAATATTACATACAGACAAAGTCCGACACAAATTCACTATTCTCTAGTTTTCAGTAATGGTAGCTCTAGAAGAGCTGTTTGGGTTTAAAAGGGTCTGTTTGAGAGATATTTCATGTGATCTTTCAATTCATGTGGTGATACATGGAGGTGAACACCCGCTGTAATTCTTCAAACCGTGGCATGTGATTCTCCTCTTGTTATCTGTCGAAGATTCTAACACCAAGTGGTCGCCTTCTGCGCACGTCCGCTTGACACACTCTATGGGACCCCCCCCCCCCCCCCCCCCCCCCCGGCATGGCGTTTCTCCCATGCATGTCAGGTCAGGTCTGCGGTTCTGTAAGATGTACACGGCTCTTGGAAGCGTGGTGATTACCTCCCTGTGTCCAGGATACCGCAGGTGACACCGGTGGTAACCATATCCTTGTTCCTACAATACACCCAATACGAACCAACTTCAATTTCTAGAACATTTCTGGTTAGGTATGCTGTAGTTTTGACAGTATCTACTGCTCATCCGTCAATCTATCACCGCTAACCATAGAGTACAATGCCCCTTTTGATGATTCGTCAAAAGTTTAGTGGCCAAGGCTAGCATGATTGTGTTTAGATTTGATTTAAAATATTGTATTGTACTTTTATCCTAATGGTAGTAATCTTAAGAAACTTTATTGACAAATAAAACTGCGAAAATAGAGTGAAAATGAGAGTTTTTCAAGTAAAAGGTACCATAATAGGCCCAAAACAACACGTCTTCGAAGGGGGCACACCACTAAATACGTCTCCCATTGAAATACACGCGTTTCGGCCCTTTTTCAAGACCGTATTTTTACCCCACGTAACAATGATGGAAGTTTTTATTTCGCATGAATGTATTAGATATGTGTTGAATTTTATTTTAAACTTGATTTTTCTTGACCCATCTAGATGAAATTTTTCGCTACGGGCACCTAAACAGCGCCCTCACCATTTTAAACCGATATTTTCGCTTCCTCACCGGTTCCGGCAACGATATCCTTCCGCAGCCTAGGCTCCCGTGCGTATTCGATTCCGACGATTTTTGACCACATTAGCAATGCTGAGGTTCTATTCTATCTTTTTCATAAAAAATAAGCAAGATTTACTTCTATTTGCTTCCCCTGGGACGATGATCAAATTGATATAGGTACTATTTCTCCGAACCATACACCAAACGCGGATGGATTTAGTGTAGTGCCCCCACAAACACGCGAATTGGTAGGGCACTTACGGTAGCACACCTCTAAATAATAGGAAGTCGAAATTAGACGACCATTTTGCACCTTATTTTGATCGATGCGCGACGCTTCAAAAGATGATATCTCAATGACCATTGTGATTTAGGAATTGATTTTGGTATCAAATTTAAGCCCAAGACAATGCTTATAATATGTTTATAACGATAGATCGATTTTAACGATTTAAAGTTAGGAAAATGTTAGGCCTACGACTATGCTAGAAACCCGACATTAGCAAAAGACAAGTTTTTGAATTACGGCCGATGCGCTTAGATGCTCGATTGCTTAAAATCTAACGGTTTTCCACGTATATTTTACAATTTTAATCAAAAGCTTGCTAAAATAGCTAGAGTTTAATACCAAATTGAAAGAATTTCTATGTATAAATTTCTATTTATGCCCCCAAACTATGACGCATTATACACGCAGGCCAACGTACTATTAGATTTTCCGAAGATTTAAACCATGTTCTGGCAAGGTTATTTTTAAATTTACACATAGAAAGTCATTCAATTTGGTAGTAAACTCTAGCTATTTTAGCAAGCTTTTGATTAAAATTGTAAAATATACGTGGAAAACAGTTAGATTTTAAGTAGGGGGGGCTGGGGTACCGCGCCATTTTGCAATATTTTGCGAAATCGATCGTGGTTATCACGTGATACGTATCGTGGAAAAATAATGTACACTGTTTTAACGAAATGCACTGTGGGATTGTGTTACCAGCCTAAAATTATAGAGGTCGCAAACTTGCTTATATTGAGCCTAGCTCTAACAAGCTAAAAATGACATCTCTAAATGTATTACCAAAGTGTGAAATTGTTGGACACACTGGTAAATTTTACAACAAGTTTTGCTATCATATTATCAAACTGAACTCAAGTTAAATCACTCTATATCGAGCAATAATATAATTGTTTACGCATTTTAATTGTTTAGACAAAGTTAAATAAATCAAGGATACATTTATGATAGATAAATAAATAAAAAGAAAACTATAAACGCATGGGCGGCATTTATAATTGATAAAAATTGACATAACAATGATTTTACATTAATATACCATCAAGTTTAAAAAATAGAAAAATAATGGGAAAATTCGAACCCGTGATTTCCGATTGCTACGACATGGCCAACCTACGCACGCCACAGAGATTTACGACTGTAATTGTGATAGTTTTATTATTTAACTATGTCCATTTATTTATAACGAACGGATTTTTATTGTGCCATTTTTGCCAAATGTGTGTGTTGCTCTCGCACAAAATGTGTTTGTAATTTGATTATAATTCTTATTTTTAAAAGAACGGTATTTTTTTTTGACATTTTTGGAGAAAAAAATGGCGTAACCCTGATACGGTAAACGCCAGCAGTGTGGTGTCCGCGTGGGCAAGCATACAGATGATGCTAAGCAAATCCAGCATATAAAACAAAAAGTGCTCCTAATGGGACTCGAACCCACAACCTCTCGCTCCTCAAGCGACTATCTTTCCACTAGACCAACCGTGCTAATTGAAAGAAATTAACGCAAATAATTTATTTATATCATGGGTCATGGGTTAATGCACTCTGTTAAATTCTACAATCCCGGCCGCCACTCTGTTCAAAGGCACAAAAAAGTTGACTTGTTTTATGCTTTTTTTGCAATCCTGAGGTGTGCAGTTCGATTTTCTTTCTCGAATTGTTTAGAAAACCATCCATTTTAGAACATCTGAAATTTAAAATGAACTGCACACCCGGGAAAGTATGATGCCAAGGGCATATTTTTTGCACGTAAATCCAATACAAGAGTTCTGAAAATCGACAAAAATATGACCTCATAACCATTGCTTCGGGACAAAATGGCGCGGTACCCCACCCCCCCCTAGATTTTAAGCAATCGAGCATCTAAGCCCTCTACGGTCATTGTTCAAGTTGATTTTTCGCAAGACTTACGGCCGTGCACCGTGAAAGTAGGACTACTATTTATTAACAAAAAATAGTTAATATTATTTGTGAATGATCTATCATTAAAATTCATATTGTTAGCTTTAATTTGATACCAACCTCGTCTGCTGAATCACTGTAGTTCCCGAGAAATCACTATTTTAATCACGCGTATTGATAAGAAGTATTGCGCAATAAGAGTTGCAAGTTTTCGCCTGGAACTATTTAGAGGTGTGCTACCTTACGCACACGCGAGCGCGGTGCGAACATTCATCCGAGCCACCCGCGTCGTGCCGGCAGATCTGCGTGGTAATTCACACGCATTCATGTGCGTAAATAACATCGGAATTGTGATGTTATTTTGCTCCTTCTATTTTCACGCTTTGTGACCAGTCCCCAAGTGGAGGACCGCGCTATGCATTCTGGGTATATTAGTTCAGCGGGTGCGGGACGACACTTCGGGGACTGGTGGAACTTGTCTACTGGTGGCACTAGTCTAGGAGGGGCGGGGGTGGTAGACTGGACTGTGACTCTCATTCAGTCGCCCTCTTACGTCGGTATCTTGCGGTATCTTACGGTAATATTGAAGACTGGGGATGGGGCCATGGGGATGTGATGTAGTCTCGGGGTGGGGCGGGGCGGCGAGGGGGGGGGGGGGGGCGTGGCGCGCCGTTCAATTCAACGCTTGACAGACGACAGTGGACACACTTGGCCATACATTTTGAAACCCAATTGGTTTCAATATCAATGTAACAAAAATCGGAATTGTCTGGCTAATGTGGCGCTTTTCTACACTTAAAATAAATAATAAAATAAAAGCATTTTTTCTCAAATAATTTGAAATATGTCAAAATCAATCATTTATATTAATATTTTTACTATCTACTGAAGATACTTCAGAGCTATGACACTCTACTATCTACTGTTCAAGATACAATACCCCAAAGCTATGACACTCTACTATCTACTGAAGATACTAGGCAACTCCAGAGCTATGACACTTTACTATCTACTGAAGATAGCATAGCAACCCCAGAACATATGACACTCTAATCTACGGAAGTATACAATACCCCAGAGTTATGACACTCTACTACCTACTAAACATACTAAGCAACCTCAAAGCTATGGCACTCTATCTACTGAAGATACAATACCCCAGAGCTATGACACTTTACTATCTACTGAAGATACAATACCCCAGAGCTATGACACTCTACTATCTACTGAAGATGCTAAGCAACCTCAGAGCTATGACACTTTACTATCTACCCAAGATACAATACCCCAGAGCTATGACACTTTACTATCTACTGAAGATAGCATAGCAACCCCAGAGCTATAATATGTATGACACTCTATCTACTGAAGATACAATACCCCAGAGCTATGAAACTAAGCAACCTCAGAGTTATGACACTCTAATCTACTGAATATACAATACCCCAGAGCTATGACACTCTACTATCTACTGAAGATACAATACCCCAAAGCTATGACACTCTACTATCTACTGAAGATACAATACCCCAAAGCTATGATCCTCTACTATCTACTGAAGATACAATGCCCCAAAGCTATGACACTCTACTATCTACTGAAGATACAAAGCTATGATATGACACTATACTTACACTTACACTTAAGGTTTGATGGAAAAATTAGTTTAGGCTGTTAGCCTTATTTTGTTCCAGTGTTTGTCAAGTTTATTTTTAAATGCATTCACTGTCTTGACGTTGACCACATCTATCTGAAGGTAGCTCGTTCCATTGGTTGATTACTCTCATCGTGAAGAAGTATTTCCTGCAGTTGAGGTTCTTGACAAGTGCTGGCTTGTAGACTTTAATTTGATGTCCTCTTGTGGTGTGATGGGTTGCTTGGGCCAATGTGAAGAAGTCTGATGGGTCTACTTTGTCGAGCTCTTTTAAAATCTTGAATGTTTCGATGATGTCCCCTCTGATTCTGCGCTTCTCAAGAGCTATGATGCCTAGGCTTTTCATTCTGTTTTCATATGTTAGGTGTCTCAGATGGGGTACCGTCTTAGTTGCTCTCCTTTGTATTCCATGGCGTTGATGTCCTTTCTAAGGTATGGGCACCAGGCTTGGACGCAATATTCTAGGTGCGGTCGGACGTATGAATTGTAGAGCACTTTGAAGCTGTTGTTGTCAAAATAATGTGAACGTCCTCTTCCCCACACGTGGGCAGTTCATGCATGGCTCTAACCGCTGCTTTCGCACACTGCTTGCTGGGTTTACAATTCTTCCATGGTTTCGTCTAGCTGTGTGTTGTTTAGTTGGTAGCACTTCTTAGCGTTGAACCGTAACAACCATTTGTCTGACCAGGACTGGAGGAGATCAAGATCTTCTTGTAGTTTGAGTCTGTCTTCGTCGTCATTGATATTGTGGTATAACTTGGTGTTGTCTGCAAACATTAATATATGCGACCTTATGTTGTCTGGCAGGTCATTAATGAAGAGAACAAATAACAGTGGTCCTAGAACAGAGCCTTGAGGAAAGCCGCTGAGAACGTCTGCCCATTCTGAGTCTGTGCCCCTGGCACTCACTTTCTGTTTCCTGTTGGTGAACTCTTCTATCCAGTGAAGTAGATTTCCTCCTATGCCATAAGCTTGTAGTTTATTTATAAGTCTTCTATGTGGTACTGTGTCGAATGCTTTCGCAAAGTCCAAGTAGAGGATATCAATTCCTGCATCTAGTCCGGCTGTTATTTTCTCTAAACTGGTGAGAAGATTTGTGAGGCAAGATCTACCTTTCATGAAACCATGCTGCCTATAGTTGATAATAAATCGTGTTTCTCAAGGAAGTTGATCATTTTCATCCTTCACAAGTGATTCCAGCACTTTACATGGTACCGAGGTGAGACTGACCGGCCTGTGGTTCTCAGTCTTCATTCTTGAACCTTTTTTGAAGATGGGCGTCACTCTTGCTTTCTTCCAGTCTTCAGGTAGCTTTCCTTCTTTCAGCGATGTTTTGAAGATGAGGTGGAGTGGTTCTGAAAGCTCTTCTGCACACTCTCTAAGGACATTTGGATGAACACCGTCCATGCCTGGTGATTTATCAGGTTTGAGTTCCCGTAACTTCTTGGCTACATCTTCTGTTGTAAAATTTGTTTCTTCAATACGTTGGTCTCCTTTGGTCATTGTTTCAAGCGTGGGGGTTTCACCAGCTTCTTCCTTTGTGAATACGGACTTGAAGAAATTGCTGAGGATGTCTGCGGCTTCTTTATCTGTGTCTGTCAGGTTTCCATCCTCGTTTTCAAGTTGGGATATTCCAGATTTCACCTTCTGCTCAGCTTGTCTCTCATGTATTTGTACAGTGGTTTAGGGTTGTTTTTGAAGTCCTTCATAAGCTTCTTTTCAAAGTCTGATTTGGCTTTCCTCACTGTTTGCTTGGTTCTGTTTATTTGCTCTTTGTAGTCAACATAGTCTTTGTATCGTTTCTCTTTACTGATTTTCGGACTTTGGATTTCATCCATGGGGGTTTCTTCCTCGGTCCTATTTCTCTGTTCGGTATGTATTTGTCGGTGCATTCGTGGTAATGATTTGTGAACTGTATCCACTTTTGGTTGGAATCTAAGTCCTCGTGTAGAGTCTCCTTCCAATTCACGGACTTAAAGGCTGACTTGAGGCCATCATAATCTCCCTTGTTGTAGTTTTTGGTTGAAATGAAGTACATCATGGTCGCTCTTTCCCAAAGGAGATGAGTGGTTAATCTGGTCGATGAACATATCGTCATTTGTGAATATCAGGTCAAGAGTTGAAGACTTTTGTCCAGTTCTGTGTCTTGTAGGTTTTTCTACATGTTGAACGAGGAAGAGATCCTGAGTCATGTCAAAGAATACTTGTTGGTCAGAAAATGGACCAGTGTCGACATTGTATTCGTCATTCCAATTTAAGTACATAAGAAATGTTGTGCTGATTGACGGCTTCTGCTAGACTCTTCTTGTGTATCAGCTACACTGTCAACTCTAGACTCGGACTCTCTAGGCGTGGCTGGCGTAGAGTTTCCAGGGTGTTGTGCAGAGGTTGGTTTCTAGGCTTTCCTTGCGTAGATAGTGGTACGAGAGTGTTAGGTGCAGTCTTGCGGACAATTTTGTTGTTGAGATAATTTACAGATGACGTGATAATTGACGAGATGACGAGATAATTTACAGATGACGTGATTATTGACTACATAATTGCGAGATAATTTACAGATGACGGGTTATTGACTAGATAATCGCGAGCTAATTTACAGATGACGTGATAATTGTCGAGATGACGAGATAGTTTACAGATGACGTGATTATTGACTACATAATTGCGAGATAATTTACAGATGACGTGTTTATTGACTCGATAATTACGAGATAATTTACAGATGACGTGATAATTGACGAGATGACGAGATAATTTACAGATGACGTGATAATTGACTACATAATTGCGAGATAATTTACAGATGACGTGATTATTGACTACATAATTGCGAGATAATTTACAGATGACGTGATAATTGACTACATAATTGCGAGATAATTTACAGATGACGTGATTATTGACTACATAATTGCGAGATAATTTACAGATGACGTGATTATTGACTACATAATTGCGAGATAATTTACAGATGACGTGATTATTTACTACATAATTGCGAGATAATTTACAGATGACGTGATAATTGTCGAGATGACGAGATAATTTAAAGATGACGTGATAATTGACTACATAATTGCGAGATAATTTACAGATGATGTGATTATTGACTACATAATTGCGAGATAATTTACAGATGATGTGATTATTGACTACATAATCGCGAGATAATTTACAGATGACGTGATAATTGTCGAGATGACGAGATAATTTAAAGATGACGTGATAATTGACTACATAATTGCGAGATAATTTACAGATGATGTGATTATTGACTACATAATTGCGAGATAATTTACAGATGACGACTAATTGACGAGATGACGACTTTTTTGCGAGATAATAGTTTTGCTAATACCGCGCTTTCGTCGCCCAATTGGGCTACTTTTGATTTTGACTAGTGTGCCGCGTGTTGAAAAGCTGTGCTGTGGTTTGCTAAAAATTGGGCTACCTTCAACTCGGAGTTATTCCGGGCTGTTCCTAACAGGGTAAATTGCTTCATTCAATGCCAAGTCTATCAGAATAAGTTGCTATCTATGCTATCTTCAGTAGATAGCAAGTAATCACAGTGAGTTGCTTTCTTCAGTAGATAGCAAGTCTATCAGAGTAAGTTGCTATCTTCAGTAGACACCAAGTATATCAGAGTAAGTTGCTATCTTCAGTAGATAAGATAGCAAGTCTATCAGAGTAAGTTACTGTCTTCAGTAGATAGCAAGTTTATCAGAGTAAATTGCTTTCTTCAGTATATAGCAAGTGTATCAGAGTAAATTGCTATCTTCAGTAGATAGCAAGTATATCAGAATAAGTTGCTATCTATGCTATCTTAAGTAGATAGCAAGTATATCAGAGTAAGTTGCTATCTTCAGTAGATAGCAAGTATATCAGAGTAAGTTGCTATCTTCAGTAGATAGCAAATCTGTCAGAGTAAATTGCTATCTTCAGTGACAAGCTCTATCAGAATAAGTTGCTATCTATGCTATATTCAGTAGATAGCAAGTCTATCAGAGTACGTTGCTATCATTAGTAGATAGCAAGTATATCAGAGTAAGTTGCCAAGTCTATCAGAATAAGTTGCTTACTCTGATAGACTTGGTCTAGTGAAGATGGCAACTTACTCTGAGACTTGCTATCACTGAAGATAGCAATTTACTATGATAGATTTGCTATCTACTGAAGATAGCAACTTACTCTATTAGATAGCAATGGTTAATTAAACCTGATGATGGCGAATTATTGAAATACTTTTAAAGCAATATTGGTAGGCTTCGGCATATACTATAATAAACCTGCTTTTATCAGGATGTTCAACATTTAATCGAAATGTCTTTGATAAACATTTGAAATTGACCATGAAGTATTAATTCATAGGAATGATAAACAACATTCTTTATTGTTCGAAGAATCGAATATAATTCCAGTTCTGTAAAGATTTTACGGAATAAAACTGTAATATCTTTCATTACGATAATTTGATTAAATCTCAGTTCCCGCCCGACATAGTTTTTGCCTCGTGGCGCCTATTCTTCAAATTTATCTAATTTATTGAATAAATGTTTTCTGTTGTTAGATGCTTCATGTTTTAGACTTTCCCGTTTGAATTTCTAATTTTAAGCAGACCACAATTGGTATTTTAAATATAGCTATTTTATTTAGTCCGAAAGCAGGTACACTTGATACCCTCCAACTTGTTGTAGTGCAAAATGGTGTGTTTCAGGCGCGCTAAATTGACTTAGAATATGTTAACATAAATGTTTGAATTTACTAGTTACTATTACTAGTTTTACCATTTACAAAACATTTTTCAATACAATTCCCAAAATTATTCAAAGTCTAGGCCTATCTCAAAAATTACAGAACCAATACTAGGCATGTTAAAATCTAGCACTTAATAATGTCATAAGGTGACTATTGGGTCAAATATAAATTGCCAACACTTTGGGGATGTCAATCATGTTATTACATTTTTTAAATAATTCAATTTATAGGCGTGCGAAAATTTTAAACATGCCGAAAATAGTAATTATTTCGTAAAAAAGACAATTTTGAACTTTGACCACTAATTTTACAAAGACGATGACATGTATACAATTTCGTTTTGTGTATCTTAAACTGCAAATATGTGTTTAATTAAATCTCCCAATGTGAAGAAAATTAGTTTTATATTACACCTTCTGTGGTCATTTTGGTCAGGCAAAGTTTCAGACTTTTCGAAGACATTTCTAGTGCAGAATGATGTGTTTCAGCGCGCTAAATTGTGTTATAATCTTTTAACGTCAATTTTTGAATTTAAGCCTTAAAGCCTTTACTAAACTCATAAGTCAAATATAAATTGCCAACGCTTTGGGGATGTCAATCATATTATTACATTAAAAAAAATAATTCAAATTATAGTCGTGCGAAGATCTTAAACATGCCGAAAATAGTAATTATTTCGTAAAAAAAAGACAATTTTGAACTTTGACCTCTGAAGACAATTGATTGTATATTACGCCTCCATGGCAATATGGTCTGGCAAAGTTTCAGACGATAACAAATAACCAACCTAAAGCCGTTTAACACTTTCCACGCGGCAAGCATCTGTAGACGACATTCCAAAACTTTACAAAATGTTTCAAACATGTTGAATTAAATTACCATTGTTGGCATCACCAAGAGAAATGCATGGAAATAAGTACAAAAAGCCTGGTATTGGTTCTGTAATCCTTGAGATAGACATGGAAAGTTCATTGTGAAAGGTTTCTGAAAAATCTGTTTTATACAATATAAAACCAATAGCCGCGTGGAAAATGTTAATATTATGTCAAACTTAAAATAGCCAACACTTTGAGGATGCGATTCACAGTATTACCTTTGTTAAAACAAGTCTATTTATAGTTTATGGGCGTGCAGAGTTCATACTTGCCACAACATATATAGTAATTATTAAAATACAGCTTTAAACATTATTCATTTTATTTACCTTTCGAACATACATCTTGTAAGGAATGATGAACAATAAATTATTAAAAATAATGAAACATTAACAATTTGGAGAAAATTATTATAGTATGAATAATTATAGAACCAACAGGGGAACTATTCTGCTAATTAATAAAACAGTAATTACCCGAGTAATTACCGTCCCTACATACAATCATGTACGTATGCCTATACATGAGAGGTTCATTCCACCATGATTTGGGTCATTCGGGTGTATTGACTTTTCTCCCGTTGGTTTTGATTTACATAAATCCTTATAGCTAACAATGTATACAAAGGAAATGGGAGGAGTAGTTTTTTGAGATATGTCGACTTTTGCGATCGAAAAAGTGAGAATCGATGACTCGGATTATGGTGCAAGGTTTGTGCCATGTATGAGAGGGGGACGGAAGTATGCAGAACTAAATCAACCATAACTATTTGGTAAAGATCATTAGTGTCAATTCCACGTGGTTTAGAACCGGAGATGTATCTTTAGTGACATTTTAGAACATTTTAGATCCGTGCCGTACGGAAGGAGGGGGGGGGGGGGGGGGGGGGGGGGGGGGAGGGGGTGGAGGGGCTTATGTATGCATCAAATTGTTCATGTTTCAAAAGTTCATATCGGTTTTCAAACTTAATGTTCGTGGCGGGTGAGGTGGAGGGGGGACTGATGACGTACTCGGACTTTAAAAAAAAGGTTTTAGCTTTATTTGTAAACAAACAAACAAACAAACAAACAAACAAACAGACAAACAAACAAACAAACAAACAAACAAATAGTGATAAACACGTGGTATTTGTGTACAAACATCAGAGGTCTATTTATAACATACATTGATCAATTAATCAATCTTTCAATCATTATTACTTCATCAAATCAGGGAGGTGTCAAATAGAACAGTCGAAATGTGCTTCTTTGGTTTAAAAAAGTTGACAGAAACATCTTAGCTATCATATTAGGAGTATTATTTGTCTTAAAAGCTATTTTATTGGGTGATGAAAAATAGAAATAAAACTGATGTCGAAACTCATCAATATTCATGAGTTGTGAAACTCGGCGAAATTCTGGGAGTCGTCGCGATCGATCGTCGCCTAAACGGATTAACTTTATGATATCCCGGCATTGATACCTAATGGCCCCCTGATGGGTATAACGCACGTGTGGACAATAGAATACCTCTTCGTGCACCCTCCTTTCTATTTGACACCTCCCTGGACAAACAAAGATTTGTGAGCAGGTGACCAGTCAAATCAATGACTTGACTTGAAATAACCATTTTTGACTGCTGATGTGACTCCCTTCTCTGAGAACAATACTGACTTGGATTGAAAACATTTTCAAAAGACTAGACTAAATCCATTGATTTGAGACAAGTCAGATGTACAAAATAGGTTTGGAGTCTAGTGCTTAACCGATTTAAATTCAGTCTGAAATATGGTAATATATGTGTATACTAATTGTATGAAGGGAGACACCCCAACATGACTTGATTTGTGACTCAGCTTGAAAACTTTTCAGAATACAGCGTGTCCAAGAAAACCTGTAACTTATTTTGACAGAGCTCTAGTTCCACTTTTACATCATGGATTTCAATCATATTTGTACTTTCTGGAAACCTTAGGATCTCCACATTTTATAGTAATGAAATAAAAATTAAGATTGGCAAATAGGTTTTCAAATTATGTGCATGTAAATAGAGGTATGTCGATTGTCGAAAACCTGTTCAATCGATGTAACGGAAAATGACAATACTGCTGTTCACACCACTACATTCTGACAGAGCTCTAGTTTTGCTTTTAAACCATTGATTTCAATCACCATGTTAACATATTCTGGAAGCCTTGGAATCCCCCCAATTCAAATGTGAAAAACTATTTCAACATTGTTAAAATCGCTTTGAATTAACGTAAGAACAAAGTGAGGTATGTCGAAAACCTGTTCAACCAATTTGACGGAAAATGGCACTGCTACTATGATGTGTTATAACTCAATTTGAAACGAAGAAAGTCTCAACTCGCTCTGCTAATACATCTGTAAATATAAATGATGACGTGGCAATATCAAACGTTTTCTTATTCTCCAATGATCCAATCAGGGTTTATTAAAATTAAGAAATGCTGGTCCATATCATAACTAACTGTTTGTATGATCTATTCAGTGATACATGTTCTTTTGGTGTTAGATCTCTATGGCCTTGTGCATTATTATCTTAAAATTTGTAAAGATTTAAACATAAACATATTGTTTAGTATTTAATGTTTAATATTGTACATGAACGGAGCGATACTGTGTGCCAAACTATGTGGTTAAAACCGGGCTACATATCTGCAAAACCGTCAATTTTTGCCAAATTGGTTGAATTGGTTTCTGGCATACCGTTGATTGGAAAACCAAGTTAGTAATCTTGGATTTGATTTCATCGGTAAAAGTAGAGATTTTGAGGATTGAGCAAACATGATTACCATATGTGGTGTAAAAGTGAAAATAAAGCTTCGTCAAAATAAGTTGCCGGTTTTCTGGGACACGCTGTAATAGGCTAGACGACTTGACTCGAGTCAGTCATCTTTAAAAGCCTTGCTTTGAGTAGAGTCAATTTTACAAGAAAATAATTGACTCGGAGTAAATTGAATCTGAAACAAAAATATGACTGTGAAATGAATATGGTTATGTGCATACTATTTCTGACCCAAACATGACTGAACATGACTTTGTGTGAAATCTTTTCAGAAGACTGAAACATGACTATCTCATTATCGGGAACATAAAAGTTCAGAGGAAATTGATTTTTGCAGATACTTTGGAACCCGATAGTTTAATTTAACAGAATAAATGGTGGTGAAAAGAACCGTCAGGTTTGTTGAATTTCATAGAAGTATACAATATGCTTGTTGAAACCAAATGTATACTATTTCATCCTCATTCATCAGAGGATTTCATCATAATGGCAATGATCCACATCATCTTCAGAGTTGCTGGTTGGTTTTAGTAGTGGATCATAGACATGACTGAGCAAAAAGGTCCCAAAAGTCAGAGCAATTTTGGACCATGCAGCTAGGGCAAACCATATAATAAACTGGGATAAGCCACCATATTAGGTCGAGAACATAACAGGATATTTAATCCAGAGAGATATGTGAGGCGATGGAAATCAGAGAGGAGACCAAACACTCAACTGACAGGAGGGGACTTTTTTGCTCAATCATGTCTATGATCCACTACTTAAACCAACTAGCAACTCTGAAGATAATGTTTCTTCCCACAAAGTGGATCATTGCCATTCTGTGGAAATCGAGGAAGTGAAACCATACAACTGGGCAACATTTATCCAACATCTGGTTTTCTTGAATTCACTAATGTTGTGTTACTTAATGATTTACCCAACTGCAAAAATTGCCCCCATATTAGATAAATATTTATTAAAAAAAAATAGTTCACACAACAATACAGTGCAAATCCCAATTTGGCCACTTTTAATCAGGAATTGAATTTTCAACTGAAAAAGCTGCATTTGAGATTCAATGATGATTTATAGGATACGTTGATGTATAGACATTATTCGTAATTAGCAATGTAAGGCTAAAGTGACACCACTAATCATAACGAAAGCGAGGCCAATTGTGTGACATAATTTACTACAATTAGCCTCACTTTCGTTATGATTAATGACGTCAATTACGAATAACGTCTATTGTTTAGAATACATCTAGTATTCAAATATTCTGTGGTCTGTCATGGATAAGGATGAAAATGTTTTTCTTCCCAAATTGAACCAACTGTCAACATTTAGTAGGTAGATTATTATTGATTTTATTGATTATGTCCAATAGTACACACTGAATGATGATTCTAATAAATAGTTCTCTTGACATGAAAAGTGGCCAAAGCTGAATTTGACATGCCTGAGTAGATTAACTATAATTTGATAACGAAAGCTCCAAAATGGATAGAACAAAATTCTGTTGACACATTAAAGATTGCTATGATTGTTACTATTGCGCATTCAATGTTTATATCTTTCATGGGCAAAATAATCATGCTTCACATGGGACACTTTTTTGACATGCCCTCATTTGATTAAATGGCTAACAGAGAACAGTTTATTGTAGAGAATTATTACAAATTTAAAAAAGATGGTTTTCGTATCAAGATCAGCTGCATGTTTATTACACATGTGAATCTCTATACACAACTATTAACAAGTTAAGTTTATTGCAATGTTTTATAACCAGTGGTGTAGCTAGCTAATCTTGTCCAAGGGGAGTGTGGTAGGGCTAACAAAATCAAAGACATAAAAATGGGGAGGGGCAGCTATTTGATTGTGTATATCATTTACATCACATTACTTCTTGAATCCATCCAATTTTACCGTTTTCATATGAAGGTAGGGGGGTGGAGGGTGAGGGGGCACGGGTTCCAAGTGATGGGGCTCCCGTCACCCCTTCCCCAAACTGGTTACACCACTGCTTATACCAAGGTGATTAAGTTACATGTCACATAAAAGATTAGTCAATCATACTGACAGTTCTACATAGAAAATGTACAGAGACCCAACAAGTAAGGACACCCATGTTTTACAAAATATTGTATGAATAACATTTCCTCATATTTACAACATTTAACCTGGTTGTCCTACTTTGGAAACCATACAGGGCGATTAATTTTTTTTTAAAAACCTGCAATAACGGAAAGAAACCATCTTGGTTTCAAAACCAAATCGACATTTGGAACTTTTCAAACATGGTATTCAGAATAACATACATTAACTTTGTGTGGAAAAATGAAGTCAAACTGTGTGTCAGATTACCTTTTTTGCAGGGCACCCCATTAACATGTTTGTCCACGAGGCATGTTAAACATGCATAATAAGAACACAAAATAATGTCCTTTATTTAAGTTTGAAAACCAGAGATCAATTTATGGTGTAATTGAAATCTTATTCACAATGAATTTTTTGATGGAAAAAACATTATAAATTATGACTTAGGCGACGAAGAAAAGAAACCTTGTTCTACGGGCAAACGAACCTCTCAGGATTGGTTGGGCCCGTAAAACAGAGTTTTCTTTTTTCTTTGCCTTACCCATGTTATCGTTTTCTGTATTGTGTCCCAAAATTTGTTGGTGTGATATCCAAATGCAAAAATGGAATGTGTGCAGACGTGTTAATTGCATGCTTCGTGGACAAGCATACAAACTGAGTACCGCAGTAAAAGGAGTCACCAAAGACAAACGGTAAATGCAATTGACATTGAAATTTGTTCACACAAAGTTACTAGCAAATCTGACATTCTTACAAGGTTTTAAAACAAAATTGTCTTGGTTTAAAAACAAGATGGCTTCTTTCCAGTTTTTTTACTCGCCCTGTATTTATCACACACATATGACATACACTAATCGGAAGACATTGACATTTCTTATTTAACAGCACTGACTCATTTCATGCATTTCTAGACCAATGTCATTATTAAAACAAATTGTGCATTTTATGCTACAATTGGTAGGCAAATGCCACCATGACCTATTATTTTAAGGGAAGTGTCAACCCTTTTTTATGAAATTTATCAAGCACTGTAGCTTTTAAACTAATAATTTAATGTACATAAAAGTATACAATTTTTTTAATGAAGTTAGTCGTAGAATCTATTTTTGGTATCAAATTTCACAAAAAATAGTGATTTTTACATTTTTGCCCAAAAATCCCTTTTTTGGCGCCAAACATTTTCAGACAACCTAACAAAATAAGTTTTTGATTAAAAAATCCAAAATTTCACCAAAATAATCTAAATTCAATTATCTAGGAGTGCATTTTTTTTTTTTTGGGGGGGGGAGGTCTTAAAATTTGTTTATTTTGAAAATATTGACCAAAAAAGGGCCAAAAATGAGATTTTTGAGATAAAAAACATTTTTTTGAAAAAAACCATTTGGTCAATATTTTCAGAAAAACTGAAGTGTCAATACGGTTGAATTCCCAGACTGATGTCACAGTTTCTGTGTTGCCTAAGAGGAGAATTTGTAGTCAGCAAACAATGTACCACGGGCTAGAGCGGGTTTTTCAAAATACGAAGATCGTTTTTAACACGGATTTTGGCGCATTTATTATTTTTGTAAATTTCTTCTTTCCCTATAATGGATCGTTCATAAAATGTTTA
>JAYJML010000158.1:0-29546 GCA_035610835.1 Ophiura sarsii | reverse complement strand
CCCGGAGGTGTCGGCGCCGTTCTTTGCCTACGCGATGATGAGTGCCAAGATACCAATTAAATTCCCATCGAAGGAGGATGCGGACACGTTCGAGTTGGGTGAAGCAGAAAAAGCCACCGTCAGGAGGCCTCATCGTCCTTACATCCCGGTGACAAAGACTTGCAGCAAACGAGCCGGGCTCCCCCCAGAAAGGCCTGGATTCCGAAGTCTTTCCCTGCTCCACCGGAGGCAGAAGCAGAGTTTTTCAGCCCACCCCTTATTCCGTCGGACTGTTGGCGTCAGATGGAGACGGATCAGAACTCTTGGTGCAGGCCGGATAAGCAGCCCCCTCCTGGCGTCGAAGGCGGGCAACCGTCGGGCAAACCACTACAGCCTCATAAAGTGTTTAAGTGGAACGAACCCAGGGACAAGGAGCTTCGGGAGCTGGAGCAGATGGCACGGGATGGTTTGAGAGTCAATAATTCGCCGCTGCTAGCCTTTGCCCATCTCATTAATGGTCGGCTCGACGTGACAAGTCCTATGAGATTGGCAGCGGAGAAACGCACCTTATACACACTGAGGGATCTTATGCATGTGTCAGCAGAGCATTACGCCCGGCTTGCTTTCCGTCTGGCTCTCCATCGCAAGCAGAACGCCATCAAAGCTCTTAACCTTGCAGACAAGACTTGACTGGCCAGGACCCCGATCACTTCAGACCTCTTCGGCGGTAGGTGACCGGCATTCAAGGAAGCGGAGACGGTGCACCGCAAGCAGCGATGGAGGCCGAGAGGACCCGGAAAGCCGGGCAGAAGAAAGGAGGCGCGACGAATCAGACTTCTCAAACTGCTCAGAAGTCATACTCCGATAGACAAGCGTCTACCTCTCAGAAGTCGGGGGCGCACCTCAGAAGGGCGGATACAGAGGCGGTGGAAGCGGAGGAGGGAAGAAAGACAGCGGGAAGGATGGAAATGGTGGGAGCGGCCGCCCGGGCTCCGGGACATCTAAGGGAGGCGGAAAGGGAAGTGGTTCCTTTCGCGGCAACCGTGGCGGTGGCAAAGGGGCAGGCCTCGGAGGCGGCGGGCAAGACCGCCGAAAATGACCACCTAGGTCAACGGCCTTCCTTCCTTCCTTCCAGTGGGAGAGAGGCTTTCGTTCTTCGGGGAAGAGTGGGGACGAGTGACCTCCGACAAATGGGTCCTGGACACAGTATCTTCAGGCTACCAGTTGGAATTCACCCACCCCCCCCCCCCCCCCTTGCCGTCAGCAAGAGTGTTCCGGCGTACAGACCTGCCGAGAGACCCCGACAAGAGGAACGCCCTAAGCAGCGAGGTTCAAGCGCTGTTGGAAAAGGATGCAGTAGAGCAGGTAGCGCCCGGTCAGGTATCATTCATGTCGACATTCTTCCTCACCACAAAGAAATCGGGAGAATGGCGCCCGATATTGAACTTAAAGCCCCTGAATGTCTTCATAGAGCCCAAGAAGTTCCGCATGGAAACGCTGGCCGCGGTCCTCAAAGAGCTACGCCCGGGATGGTGGGGGCGCCACTTTAGACTTAAAAGACGCATACCTGCACGTTCCGGTGAGGCCCTTGGACCGGAAGTGGCTGGGTTTCTGCATCGGAGATCAGACCTACAGATACAAGGTGCTGCCTTTCGGCCTATCTACAGCACCAAGGACTTTCACGAGAGTGGTGAAGGTGATCGCGGAGTACCTCCGACAGCGGGGAATGTTTGTTTTTGTCTACCTGGACGACTGGCTGGTGACAGCGCCATCGCCAGAGATTCTCCAAGAGCAGATCATAATTGTGCGCCGGTTTGTCACCTCTAGGGTTCGTCGTCAACGAAGGGAAATCCGCCCCGGTTCCATCGCAACAGGTACAGTTTCTGGGGGCCATGATCCTGTTCACAGAAGGGAAGGTCATCCCGACGCAAGACAGGGTGGCAGCAGTTACCAAATGTGCCTTAGAACTATTGTTAGCAAGGACTGCTCCAGCCAGACTGTGGATGAGGCTCCTGGGTCTTATAGCAAGCTTGACGGCCATCCTCCCCCAGTGTCGATTGCGGATGAGAGTTAGCCAGCTGCACGTTCTCTCCAGATTCAGCCTCCGGAGGGACCTTCTGACGACTCCGATCTCCAGCGCGAGAGGAATCGACAAGGAACTGCGATAGTGGACTCATCGACCCAACTTGATTCGGGGCCAGCCGTTCACGGACCAGGCGCCTTCTTCATCCCTTACTACGGATGCCTCCAAGGGGGGCTGCGCTGGGGAGCACACTGGGGGGATATCACCTTGTCAGGCAGGTGGACTTCGGCCATTGCCAAACTTCACATCAACAGGCTGGAGCTCCTCGCGGTTCATCTGGCATTGCGGAAGCTACTCCCGGAGGTCAAGGGGAAGACGGTCAAGATACGCTGCGACAACCTATCGGTAGTAATATATATCAATCGGCAGGGGGGAACCCGCAGCAGATCTCTGTCCTTCCAGACAATCAAGTTGCTAGTATGGTGCGCTCGTCACGGGATCACGTTGGTGGCGGAGCACCTGTCGGGAGCGGACAACAAGTTGGCGGATGCCCTGTCCAGAGGGGGAACACCCCTACGAGCGGCCGCGAAAGTCTGAGGAACATCGGTAGAGTGGCAACTGAACAGAGTGGTGTGCCGGACGCTTTTCAACCTGCTGGAGAAACCGTTCATAGACCTTTTTGCGACGAGGGGGAACGCCCAGCTCCCGGTTTATTGCACTTGGGGGCTAGACCCCATGGCATACGCAGCAGATGCAATGATCATCAGCTGGAACATGATGCTGGCTTATGCGTTTCCACCCATAGCGCTGATACCCAGGGTCCTGGAGAAGCTCTCAAGATCCAGGAATTGCAGGTTGCTACTAATAGCACCGCTGTGGCCCAGGCAGATGTGGTTCCCGCGACTTCTATCACTTATGGTCGACAACCCAGTCAGCCTGCCTCTGACGGAGGACCTCCTCATATATCCGAACCAAACGACAGTTCCTCTGACAACAGCCCAGACCCTACACCTGACTGCATGGAGCATTTCATCAGATCTTACGTTGCAGAGGGACTTTCAAGAAAGGCTGCCACCCTGGCTGCAAAGGCAAGGCGACCTTCCACCAGGGCAACTTATAATTCCCGCCTCGTCAAGTACTTCCAATGGTGTAGGGGCAGACAAATGAGTCCACATAAAGCCCCTGTGGGGGCCATAGCTGGGTTTTTGACAGAGCAGTTCAAGCACAACATGGATAACCCCAGATCAGTGAGATGCTTCCGCACAGCCATCGCCTCGGTGCATCATGGTTTCGAGGGAGGCATGACAGTGTCCACATCGCCAACACTCAACAGCCTGATTAAGGGAGCGTTTCACGAGCGTCCTCCGGTCAGGTCGTTAATACCGGCGTGGGATCTTCCACTGGTTCTGGGGGCCTTAGCAGACTCCCCCTACGAGCCTATGCATCTTCTGGACTTGCCGGACCTGACAAAAAAGACGGTGTTCCTCGTAGCCGCGGCATCTGGGCAACGCGTTTCGGAGATCCACGCTCTGTCTATAAAGGAGGGCCACATACGTTTTTCCAGCGGGGCCGTCACACTTCTCCCCAGAGCCGGGTTCTTGGCAAAAAACCAGCCGCAGGACTTCACGCCGAGGCCTATTGTTTTGCCGGATTTACGTATAGCCAGTGGATCCCCAGACTGCGGGCCGTGGTGCCCGGTTAGGGCCCTCAAGTATTACCTAAAAAGGACTGAGAAACACAGGGTCAAGGGAGATGGAACAATAAGGGACCAGCTTTTCCTTATCACGGTCAGTCCGTTCACCCCGGCCAGCAAATCAACCATGGCGCGCTGGATCATCCAGGTGATAAAGGAAAGCATAGGTGGGCAGGAGAGGCAACTGGCAGGCGCTCGTATCCGAGCACACGACCTGAGATCACAGCTAGCCTCTTGGGCCCTCTACAAAGGGGCCTCCATCAAGGAAGTCATGGAGGCTGCAGGGTGATCGACGTCAACAACTTTTCAGTCTGTGTATCTGAAGGACCCTATGTGTGGACAGGCAGCCACCTCAGCGAGGGTACTATCAGCGGCAGCAGCGTCGGCTACGGCAGCTCCAGGGAGTCAACGTAGCAGGGGCAGAAGACAGGAAGACGGGAGTAGCAACCTGACTTCTCTTTAGGTTAGTCAAGGTTCTGTTCGTGTTCCTCACTTGAGGCTCCAGGTGTTACGTAATTCTGAGATAATGGGGATTCTTATTCATGGGGCAATTTTAGGTGTTATCACCGAGCTCGCGTGTTAAGTAGTTCCAGAGTTGTCTCCTGGTCAGTGCGAATCTGTGCATAGTTATGCTTGAGCAACGGTAATATAAACAAGCGCAGGTGATTCCCCTCTCCCTGCGGGGAGAGTGTTATCACCAAGCGCGTGTATACTTACCTTGCTCAAGCATAACGCCCACCCGGATAAGGAGGAGGATGCCCACCCCCGGAGTCAACCCTGGTGTTACTAATTGATTAGCCGGAAATTGGACTTTGCACCGCCGGCGCTTGAGAGATCGCTCCGCTAGCCGTTCTACACCAGCGGGGCACTATTTTTACAGTGGTAATGGGGTAGCACTAAGGTAGGCGAGTTAGGATTGAAGTGCATAGTTATGCTTGAGCAAGGTAAGTATACACGCGCTTGGTGATAACACTCTCCCCGCAGGGAGAGGGGAATCATGGTCTGACGATTTTGTACTATGGAGTGCAAGCCAGTGTCACCCTTGCATTCAACACACATGTTTTCACTGAGATTTTAGGCTTTTCACATTCTTTTGGTACGGTGCTTTTAAAACAAACGTATAAGAACATTAAAATAATTGAAAACAAAATTGTATTCTTCCCTAAAAGAGTTGAGTAAACTTAAGGATAGAACTCCAAAATGTCTAAAGCAATAATAACAACAACATCAACAACAACAACAACAAAAAGAAGAAAAAGATAATCGACCGACCGACCCACTTTTTCTCCTCCTTTTTTGGGCAAACAAACCCTTTCTTGTTGTTGGCCTCACTCGTTTTCATAATGTTGCTGTGTGGGGCTTCCTACACCCTCTCCACGTGGAGTCTGTTACTTTCCCAGCACTGAAGAATGCCAGTGCCCATTTGTTGACCACAGCGGGACTCAAACCCACAACCTATGGATTATGAGTCCAGTGCTCCTACTGCGCCATCTGCCTACACATGCTACACATGCCCACAAAGTAACCTCAATTTCCCCAGAAACACAGGGTTATTGGGGGGGGGGGGGGGGGGGGGGGGGTACATTAAAATAATGTTTTATTTTAGCTTCAATACGAAAGTCACCATCAGCAATATCATAGCACTTGCTTACTTATGATTCTAGTCCATAACAAATGCTTAACGCAATATTATGTGATCTTTTTCAAATGTTTACACATGTTTTTTTCTCTTGATCGAAATTTGACTTATCTGGAAAGACATCATTACATATTTCGCAGTTTCAATGACTATGTACACACTTCTATGTTACTATCTGCGTACATATTTCTATGTTAATATATGTGACCCAACAAATGTAAATAAGGCACAGCAAGGGACTTTTGAAAATTGAGTTATTTATATCATGATAATGTTTATAAGGTATGGGACATTTTGGTACCAATCAATGTTAAGTATCACATTGTTCACCAAAGTTACGGACTATTGAAAATCACTCTGCCTCAAACATGAAATATGAATCGTCAAGTTATGTACATTTAAAGTTTTGATTTTGTTAATAAATCCATGGAGTTAATGAAAATCAAATACCTGAAAATGTACTTTAACTAAACTCATATGTTCATAAAATTTAGGCCACTTTTTGTTGGAAACAAGATGTATCAAAGATCCGAAAATATGACTTTTTATGTATTTGACTTATTAGGCCCCTTGCAATTAAATGTGAGTTTACTGTTGCCCGCGCGCGTCCAAAAGTCACCCGCGTGATATATGTAATATTTTTAAAATATTTAATTATTTCATTGTTTACAGCTTTTTCATAAGCTTTTTAACACTTTTCAGACGATAAAATAAGCCGATGAGCCGCATTGCAATACTTCCGGGTTGGGAAAACATTTCTGGGAAGTAAAAAACTCTGCACGAAACTTGCAACTGTCACTTTGTATTGAAATGTGTGCATTTGAAGCATATTCATAGGCACGGCAGTTGATTACTGCCCAATCGCTTCAGCGCATGACGTCACATCAAAACCGCCGAACATCTTTGGAGTTTCCTAGTGCATTCTGGGTAATATTTCAGGTTTTTTTACAATCGCCATCTTTAAAATTCTCCGAGCTAGCGTAACGATTTTTTTTTTACAAACATCGATCGAATATCTCATTAATATTCAAAATAGGGATGCAAATATGAGTAGACTCCTTTATAAAAGAAACAAAATGCAAAGCCAAGGCAGTAGGTGGTGGTAGGACATAATTAACAGCATTTGAATTGTATTCGTACCTTGGATAATAGTTAACAACGCCGACAATATTAAATCAAGTGACTTTACCCCAAAATATTACAATATTAATATTAAATAGTCACCTCGTCCTGCTTTTCAAAAACGCAACAGTAAACTCACATTTAATTGCAAGGGGCCTTATGACCTTTTCCCACATTTTTGCTGTGAAATCAAATTAGCTACTGCCGCATTGTACCTTATTTACTCATGTTGGGTCACATTTACACATTTCTATGTACAAATGTCCATACTAATATCTACACCTACAAAGTTTAATGTTAATTTTTATGTATAAAGTAACTTTTGAATAAAGCATACATCATTTATGCTACAGAAAGTATATACATTTTTCATCAATCTATTAAAGCAGATAAAAATATTGCGATAATATTTACTTTGATTTCTATTAAAACAGTACTGTTTAAAAGTTGATACAATGAATACTATTATAATAGTTTCAGCCCAGATATACATCACACACTCTTTGAATTGAACAAAGTTTATGAAATACACTCAATTTTCTGAATACAAAATACTGTGAAAAACTTGTAATTTCCACAAATTATGTTTTTGCACTTTGCTGATTTTGAACCATTTTGCTTGCCAATTCAAATTTGTGATTTGAAAGTTCATTACAGACTTCTCCACAAAAGAAATATATTTGCACATTTTTATTTTTGCTGTAGTTGCTTGGAGTGCAAAAAGCATGCAAATGTCCATGTTTTACAGTATGTTATTTTTAGGCAAAAAAATAAGATAAATTGTTGTGTTGCCCTCAAGTGCCAAACATTTTTAGGTCGGGTCGGTAAGTTATTTTTATATTTTTTTTGTTTAATTGCTGAAAAATATTACTGACAGATTATTGCTGTCGTAGTTCAGTCATATCAATACAAAGTTGGTAAATGTCAATTTTTACTAATGTTTCTAGTGTGTATAATAGATTGAAAACAATGGGCCATATTCTTGTACGTACTTAAAGATGGTTTTAAGCTAAACACGCATATAATTTCGATGTATATAATATAACCACATCGTTTAAATAAACGCAACTCCCTAAAATATGTTTAACTTAAAAAATAAAATTCACACATGATTAAAAGTACCATTAAGTAATATACAAAATATTAAGACATCAATAGAAAATTGGAATTTAAAAATGGCAATAAGTAAAATGCAATAATATAGATGATTTTAGTTTGGTCATGCACTTATCAATTGCAAGCCCGGCCCCTGGGGCCCTGGGGCATGGCGGGGACCGTACACGAGTGTACAAAAAATGATGCCCGGCTATGCGGGGAGTGTACGCGGACGAACAAACTGTGCCCCCGCTTGCCGGGGTGTGTAGTGGGGACATACGCTAAGGTACACAAATGTACACCTAGATAGCGGGGACGTACAAAAAATGGTGCCCAGCCCTGCGGGGACCGTACACGATTGTAGCCGGGACGTCACATGGGCAATTTGTACGTCCCGGCCCTAATCCCCGGGTCTCCCAGGGCCGGGGATGTAATTGATAAGTGCATGAACTAAACATTTGCACCAAGTGCACATCATGATTTTCTTTTCACAACACCATGATGGGTGCATTTGAGTTTAACAATAATAAACGGTACATTTGATGCATTCCTTTTATTTCTACGGTTATCCATTTGAATCACTGATTATTGAATAAATACCATTCCATACCGTATGGCAGATTTTTTGGGGGACGATGAAGTGTTTCGTTACACACGCCCTGTCTCAAAGATAAACTGGCGTTTAACTTCATAAACATGAGCTTGGTTAGGGATGATTTTAGGCAAAACTCGCATTTAGTATGAGAATACAACTGTATAGATTTATAGAGCAAACTTATTCATTTCAAGCAGAAAATAGTAATATTTTGACAATTTGAGTAAAATTCAAATTTAAAAAGAAATGTGACCCTAATTTATTACATATTAGGGTCAGTCACTGAGGGCAACACTGCTGTTCTGTCACACCGTGTATCCATGTCTGGCTGGCCCTTCAGCATGTATAAAGTGATACTTCCTATCATAACCTGTCTGCTCTAAACATGCTGGAGGGCCAAAAGACACATCTATTAAAACCTCGTAAGTGCTCTTGCCACTACATGTGTAAGCAACACTTCCTTCTATGTATAACCATTGGGCAATTTTACGTTATACATGCTACAGGGCCTGAAAACATACATGTATGAGTGTTTGACAGAACAGCGGACGATATGTAAGCTAGAGAAAATAATGCCCCATGCATTGCATGATTTGTATTTATACTAATTTTGATTTACAAAAATAAATAAAAATGCTATAAGTAATTTACAATTTACTGATGATCTATTCCAACCAATAATAAATCTGTGTAAACCTTAGGGCAAAAGCAAGGGGAGTTGGGCTAAATTTTATGTGGGGGTGATCCCTCAAACAGGTGACATTTTTTTAATGTCATATTGGACCATTAGGCCTATAGTGTTAAAATTGACATTTTTTCATAATTTAAGGTTGAATAAGCTCAATTTGTCACAGAAAATGGCTTCAGAAACGTTTTTCTGAACCATACATTTTTCTACATTTTTCAACAAAATTTGAGGTCATCCTCCTCCCTAATTGTTTTTGCTTCTGCCGCCCACTGGTGTAACAACTTTCTGTTAACACTGCATATCTTAAAAAATAATAAAGCTTTACAAGAAATATAACATACTAAACATAATATACACAAAACATTACATTGTCATATCATACATGTAACTCAAAATTAGATGTTTGTTTGATGTAGAAATTAGGCGTACTGCACCAATATCTATAGAATTTGCAGTGACATCAACTTTAGGCCAACAAAAATAAAATGGTTTGCTTGTCCATAGATGCAAAAAAAAAAGTTAGGTCGGTAGGTCAAAAAAAAAATTTTTTTTTTTTTAAAATCCTGTATCAAGAATCAATATGAACACTCACAAATAACAATACATATGCAAAAGACAAATATCTCAATGTTAAATTTTCTTTTCCCGGTCGGACGAGGACAAGCAAACACCTTTTTTGGGGGGGCCTTATGGAGCATAGACACTATTGCATTACAACATACAATATAAAATATAACTCCTTGAAGCCTACCTGAAATACAGAAAGCCCAGAAAAGAAATGACCAGGTCAGGTGTTGTACACTCAAAGCTGCTAAATACTTACCAATGTTAACAAAAACGAAAATATTCGCCAGTGAAGTGATTATATTACAGCGTCCCAAAAGTGTTGATATCTTTTCATTTTTTTTGAAAGCTTTTTATATCTCGTGTTAAATAATATACAATTTAAACTAAAACATAAATAGATAGATAAAACTTGTAGAATTATTTTGATACCAAACTTACAATAACAGCTATCTGTGTTGCCAGAGTACAGAAGAAAGTTTTCCGAACTTAACACCTACAAGTTCAAATAAACTTTTTGCAAAAATCCACTTAATGCGCATTGTGAGGAACATGCAATCTGTGTTAAAAGCGACGTACAACTTTCATCCTGCAAGTTGAGCAATATGGTACGGTGTTGTGAGTTATGTGACCAAACATTTCAGCGTGTGTATTATATAAGGGGCCTCAGAAAAGGCGTCAAATTTGGTATCAAGAAAATTGCAAATATATTTTCAATTTGGTACTGCAATTACTATAAGAGAGTTACAAAGCTTTAAAAAAGTATCAACACGTTTGGGACACCCTGTACTTCCCTGTAAATCACACATTTGTTGGTGTTATATAGTTCACTCTATAGACTTTCTATGACAATTATTTTGATCAGGGTTCAGCACTTAATTTACAATCAGCACTTTAAGTAAGATAAATTATTAAGTTAGGTAAAATAATAAATATGTGACGCGATCAAGAGGAATGAGTCGGATGTTGACCCTGGTCGAAAATGGGTTTTTAATACAGTTTTAAAGAAGACACCTAGAGCTTTCAGAAACTGAAAACCCCATGTTGATACCACGTTTTGTTCTAAAGTTATGTCAAATTGTATACATGAATTTCCATCAAAACTTATGTAAGCCGCCATTTTGAATTGGCCATATCTCAATTTGGGATTCCCCGACATTCGACTCATTCCTCTTGATCGCGTCACATATTCTGTAGGTGGATGGGAAAGGTAACATACAGAAATGCATTAGATCTGTTTTGAACCAGCTGTGAAAATTAAGCTCAACCGATATGACTTCTCACTTATATCCGATAATTAATTTACAATATTGAACGATATCCGATTTGATCTGAATATTGACTATTTATATTTGAAGTCATTGCGTTCAACTTCTCCTAAACTCATATACTAAAATTATATACAATCCAAATTTAATACCTGGGATGATTTTGTCCAAATACGTTTGGGATATGTACACTAATGTTGAATCACCCAAATTCATTGCTGTAATATATCAGTAAGGCGACAAAGAAAATGAACCGTTAATTCTATGAGCAAATGGACATCTCAAGTTGGGTCAGTCGGTCAGGCTTTTTTCTCTCTCTCTCTTGTTCTCTTTCTCTCTTTTCCCCTGAATGACCATAAAAATGCCAAAAAATCTTTAAACATCTAGCCAATTCTTTGACAATAAAAAATCGAAATATTATTCATCAATTTCTAAAAAATGGGTCTTTTGGGCATATAGAACAGGGTTACTTTTTTTTGTGACCGAAAAGGTATTGATTAAAGTAGTGAAAACAGTTATGACAAATATAAAGATGGATTGTTGTCCAAATGGGCTGCAACAGTGGCGTAGCTAGGTTTTTCATATTTGAGGGGCGAGAAATTAAAGTTAACCGACAAGACTTACCAATGAAACAAATGCATGTGTAGCACGCGGAAAAATTGTGCACCCCCGCTTATATTGTTATGAGGTATATTTTGGCTCTCAACGAGCACATGCATGCGTAGTACGTGAAATAATTGCTATCTTTGTACTAATTTAACCGTCATAATTTCATAATTCCATGATTCCTCTTGTCAAATGAACCAACCATGACAATCTCAATCGACAGACTCAAAATATTGGTGGGGCGATCGCCCCCCCCCCCCCCTTCCTCTGGCTACGCCACCACTGGGCTGCAAAGTGACATACAAGATGAGTCAGAAAGAACAGGCACTTTTTTGTGAAATATGTCAAGAGAATATCAGACCTGTTTATTAAAAATCAATAAGGGTGATAGAAATATCATTTATTTAGCTTCAATTAAAAAAATTAAAAATACTGCAAGTCACGACTTGCGAATCCCCCTGGCGGGGAGATCAACTAAATGAGGTCAAAGATCATATATGGGTCATGTTCCCCCAGTGTTCATGTTTCTTTTCTCCAAGTTTGAGGTCAATCAGGCAACTTTAACGATTTGACCTCTAGATGACCTTTGATCTCAGATGACCTTATATGACCTCTAATTATTTTTTGACATGTTCCCTTGGTGTTCATTGCACGATGTAACCCCTTGGTGACCTTTGACCTGGGATGACCTCTAATAACCGTTTACCTCGGATGACCTCTAATTAATTTTAGACATGTTCACCCGGTGTTCAGTTTCTGACGTCAATCGGGCAACTTTTACGATTTGACCTCTGGATGACCTTTGACCTCAGATAACATCGGATTACCTCTAATTATTTTTTGACATGTTCCCACGGTGTTCATTGCACAATTTAACCCTTGTTGACCTTTGACCTTGGTTGACCTCTAATGACCGTTGACCTAGGATGACCTCTAATTTATTTTAGACATGTTCCCCCGGTGTTCATGTTTCTTGTCTCCAAGTTTGACGTCAATCGGGCAACTTTTACGATTTGACCTCTGGATGACCTTTGACCTCAGATGACCCCTAATTTATTTTAGACATGTTTACCCGGTGTTCATGTTTCTTGTCTCCAAGTTTGACGTCAATAGGCAACTTTTACGATTTGACCTCTGGATGACCTTTGACCATTGACCTCAGATGACTTCTAATTTAATTCCCAACTTCTTCCATCTCATTCATCTAAGAAAGACCTTGCCAGGGACTTTGCTATCTTTTTCCATGATAAGATACGCAAACTGCGTCTTGCCCTTGATGTTTCTGTGAAACGCGATCTTACTGTGGATCTGCAAGAAAACTGTACAAGCCAGTTTAACAATTTCCAGAAACTTACAGTGGATGATGTTTGTAAAATCATAAAAGGATCAGGTATGAAATCATGTGACCTTGATCCATTACCTGCCCACATTACATCGCAGCACTTGGATGTGCTTTTACCATCAATAATGACCTAAGATGACCTATGCAAATTAGACCCCAAAACAAGCAGCCACATCTTTTGACCATGGCCAACCTATGTCCATCCGTTCAAAAGATACAGCATTCGGAAAAAAGGCTAACCAAAAGGCAACACATACATACGCACCCCCGCACAGACACACATTACATGATGACAAAATCCCCTTCTGGTTTTACAAACCAGGGGGATAAATAATAAAATTGATTACTAGTATTATATGCATGTTAACATTTTACAATAATATTAGTGGACCCCTCTTTTTCAAACACAATTCACTGTATGACAAAGATCATGTGATCAGGGCTGTACTTAGTACCCGCCCGCACGCCCGTGGCGGGTAACTTTTACGTCGGGCTGGTAACTTTTCAAATACAGGGTGTATCAAAAAAATTAGGACACTTTTTGATGATGGTTTAAATCCTTGTTAAATCACTGAAGCATGACCAATTTTTATTTCAATGTAAAGTACAACCGATAAAGATAAAATCCTGAAGAGATGAGAAAAATCCATCATTAATTAAGGAAATTGTGACCTATTAGGCAAGGCAATCTATTTTGTAGTATGTACAATGGTCATTCACACAGTAACAGTAGAGTAACATGAACGCGCACACTATTTATGCCAATATCATGGTAATGAACCATCTACAGTGGGTTCGAGAACTTTTTTTGATTTGCACAGAATATGCATGCATCTGATTTGTGGATTATTTAGCCAGTATTGATTTGTGCCAGAATTAAATGGATTACCAAACTAATCTTTGCTATTGACTGATAGATTATTTTCTATGTTTATAATTATTATAACGTATTGAAACGTAAACCATGTTATACTGGTCTATACATGTAAATCCCATTGTACAAACCAGTAAATGACATGGTTTACGCAAATTATGCTAGTTTTCTTATTTTTCATCGGATTGATCTCATATTTTCAGGATATCATAATAATTAATTGGGCTTTACATTGAGACTAAATTGGTCATGGTCCAATGATTATAACAAGTATTACACCATCATGAAAAAGTGTCCTAATTTTTTTGATACACCCTGTACACACGCCCGGCTGGCCGGTAAGAATTTTGTTGTTGGTAATGAATATTACTTGTTTGGCTGGTAAGTTTACAGTCGGGCTGGTTACTTTGACATGCTACCATCCCGGCTGGCTGGTTGGAGAAAAAATGAAGGTACACCCCTGCATGTGATTCATCATTCTATTCAAATGTCACGCGCTTTCTGAAATCAGCCAGTCATGACAAATATTGTGAATCTCGTATTGCAATCTACTAATCTATGGATTGGCTCGAAAAAGAGGGTTACTAAAATTGATGAAACACTATAATGCAATGACTGATTTGTAAAATTCTCTTTTTAACTGAAGCTAATCTTTACATCTCTGTTATAAATTTAGAGTTCACAATGCCTGAAATTGTTGCCATGTCTGGACAAAAAAGTGCCTGTTTTATCTGACTTCCCTAGATGTGGCTGACACCTCAGGGAAACCTCATTCTAGATGGTGACTTGCAAGGTTGCACCATTCATCCACTGTAGCCGGTCTTACGATATGTCCGTCATAGATAGGACATGTCGGTGGCTTTGTGAACACTACACCATGTTTCAGTCTATTCACAGTCAGGACAAATACACACCTAGTAGTTTTGTTGTCATTTTCGTCAGTCACTTTGAAGGTCTGGAAACTAAACTGGGTATCTCTTCTTATTTCGTCTTGTTTCAACTGTGTGACTTTTCCCGACTCAACTTGCAGCCAGATGAGTTGCTTCAATTTCTGCTCAATGTCAGAACTCAAAGTCAAGGAGTCAGTTTCAAGTTCCACACCACGTATCTGTCTTGATTTGTCGTCGACTCCAAAAATGACCCTGCCTCCCACAGTGTTGGCGAAACCACTCACATATTTATTCACTTCATTTTTGATTTGTTTGTCAACATCTTGGCCTGTAAAGTGCTTAAACTCAGTGGATATGCCTTCCTCTAAGGGTATAACAGCACCTTCCTTGTATGAAGTGGTATTTGGAAGTGGGGGGATATTTGAGGGCTCTTCTCGGTTGTTAAATATATGAATCAAATTGTCTGTTTTTCTAAGTTCTCTTACACACCTTGTATACATTGTGTAGGCAACACCCCACTTACCTTCCCAGATTTGACCTTTTTTATAAAAGTGAAGTATTTTCTTTGTTTGAGGATACACTTTGATAGTCTGCTCATCAAAAGTGTGGCCTATAAATGGCAAAGTGTAATCTATTGGTTGTATAAAATCTATTTCTACCATCCTGTCATCTAGTGTTTGGATGAATGTCTCAGATGGGGATGGACTTCTTGTTTTGTTTCTTAATTGTATTTCTCCTCTTTGTGATGAATTTATAATAGCAATGATGCAGTTAACCACTTCGTCAACCTCTGCTTTATTGTGATCAACATCAACTTGAATTTTGATGGCAGATCTACGGGTGAAAAATAATAATTCAGATGGTAATTATTTTAAACGATACAAAGAGAAATGTTCCAACTCAATGAGCGCTAAATTGTTTTATCTCCATAGAAGGTGGGAGTCCGGAAGATTTATTCAGCTGAAAGGGTACAAAAAGGCTATAAAAGGGGTACAAAAAGGCTATAAAAGGTTTTATGGTCTGATTATGTTCGAGTGGGCCAAAAGTCAATATTTTGTATTGCTGCCGGGTTGCAGCCTGTATGGTTAGACTGGGGTTCCAAAATAAAGAAAGGGGGGGAGCAAAACTACATTTATTCAGCCGAAAAGGTGGACAAAAATGGTTGAATGTTACTTCCAGGAGTTCATCTTCCATGACGATTGGAATGACAGTAACATTTAATTGTACGTGGCCCCAGACAGTAGCTTTATATTATATGATCTTTTCCAACTGATGCCCTCCATTCTTGAATTTAAATTTTGAAAGCAGATTTTCTTGCAGATTTGCATCATTTTTGATCATGAATCGGAAAGATCTTTTAAGTAACAGAGCGAAACAATTCCTAATTACTTCAAAATCATGGTTTGAATAGGGTGAAGACCCGACAACTTATTTTCTGAGTGTGTTTTGTTCGTAAAAATAATTCCACGGTTTGACACCTTGTTAATGCCATTTACACAAGTCATGGAATTATTAGAAAGTACTTCTCTTTCTAATAATTCCATGCACAAGTGAACCCATTAGTATGGAATGTTTTATGATGAAAATCGAAACAAATATGCTTTATTATGTTATTATTATACATTATTATGTTGAAAGTTATTATTATACATTATTATGTTGAAAGTTCAGTGATGGTTTTTTCACAGAAAATACAGTCAATATAGTCAAACTTCATTATTAGAGAGAGAAAAATATGTGTTAAAAAAATGAAAAAGATCGCATAATATTGCTTTAAAGGGCCCCTCCCATATGGCGTTATTCAGCCAAAGAGGTACATGGATGAAACTATTTGCCAGGGAATGATTACACATCAGGGTTTACACAAATACCAATGACGGCTACTTTGTTCCCTGATAGTAGTCCTAAAGGGCCCTGTATCCCCAAACTGGGTCACTGCCTTCCCCTCATTTGGAAGATTTTACCTTTCACTGAGATGGCACTGCAGCCAAAGTTTATAAACCGACTATAGGATCACAGTCAGTAGCCGTACCATACCTCTACGTTGCCCAAAAGCTTATAATTTCTCATTATGAGGTCTACTCATGTTTTTTGACAATCTGTGCAATTTCAAGTGGGTTGGCCCACCAATGTCTACTAGAAATGCATAAAAAGTATAAAAAGTGTAACTTACCCCTTGGACAACTGACTAAGAGGCTCTGCCCCTTCTTTGTTAGCTTCTGAAACTTGCAGGCTAACAAATTCTGCTGACAAAAAAAGAAAACCAAATTAATATATGCAAATAGGCTCCACAACTAACCAGACTAACTCATTCTGCACATCAGCACATGTGTCTTCATCCAGCATCTAAATACTATTTGTGGCGAGTCTGTCTGTCCGTCCGTCCGTCCAATGACTTCGGGTGCAGATCCCTGCCCATGTATTCGCTATGCACAGGGATCTTCGCCCCACGTAGACAACAAACTGTTGCTACGCGATCGCGTATAAACAAAACAAAACATGGCGCACGCGTAATGGCGCAGACCGTTAGGTGCGTACGCGTTCGTGGCGCAAACGGGGTATTTTCATCCGTCCGGTGGCTAACAAGGATAGGAAAAGGACTCCAATTAACTTTAACTCCCGGGCGTGTTTTGTATGAGTTACACTATATGCATATGATCAGGAGGTAAAAAAGGATCAGATAGCGGGTTAGGGTTAATAAAGGAACTGGGAGCGTAAACCGTAGAAACCGTAGGCCTTCATCATCCAGGAACACGTTATGTATTAAACATGTTATTGTTAAAGTGATTGCGAATTGCTGTGGTATGATGTCAGTGCCTCAACATCGCGGACCCATCTACATATATGTATATATGCGCGCAGGCCACAACGGGCCCTCATCATGCCTATCATGGGATGTCTTTTACATAAATGGGAATATTACAGGGACATGTATAAATATAAAGGGACGGTGTGAGCAAACATTTAACTCCAAATAGCTTTAACTCTCGGGCGTGTTTTTCCCGGTTTTTCCCCGAGTTAAACTATGCATGCATGATCAGGATGAAAAGAGTCAAATCTCTCTGAATCCGAATCTGAATGAATGGTAGGCTAATCTCAACGCCTCCTTCAGAAGCCAAACGAGATGATATGGTGTGCGCATACAGTATATGTTGTTCTTTTAGTCTTGCGTTGGTGCTTCGTTGCATCTGATGAAATCAGCAACGTTTGTCTTGAAAGTTTCGGGATTGTTGATGTTGACTAAGTTTTCAGGGGTGGGGGTGGGGGGGGGGGGGGGGCTTCAGTCTGCATGCGCCATGAATCAAACCCAGACCTTTAGCGTACAAGTATGTACAGTGTTGTTAAAGTTTAACACTACATGTATAGCGATTCGGATAGGCCCATAGGCCAATCATGGGATGTCTGTTATATAACTGGGAATGTTACATGGATATCGGTGTGCGAAAACATGTGTGATTTAAATACATATGATGTTTAGGCATGCCTACGGAGGAATAATCAATGTCGACACACAGTTTTCGATACTGGGCACAGACAGATCATGACGATCGACCCCTCCTCTCGCTGACTCTAAAACTAAAAGACCTCAGAACTTAGACCCCAATATAAAACCCTAACCCTAGGCCTAATAGCACATGTACTGAATACGTGGATGCACATGGGGTAGCCTACCTGGATTTAAGGGCACATGAGGTTCCTGTATTATGGGGATTTGGAATATTAATGGCACCTGTGATAACTGAATTTTAAGAGTATACACATCCCAAACTCCCAACCCGAGAACCGCCCAACCCACGAACTGCGAAATCTAGTATTATATAGTTGTCACATTCAAGGTCTTCTGGTCCAAAGGACCTTGAATGCTACTAACCATCTATGATAATAGACTATCACCACACAATAGCTACGTTCACACAGTGGTTATTCAAAAGTGCAACTAACGCTAAAAGCAATACAAATTCCACAAATAGTTTCATTACTCTGACCGTGTCCACACACGCTTTACTCTTATCACTACGCCGCGTAACTTACGCCGATTATCAGCTCCGCTGGTGTAAGTGTTGAAATAGGTAGCATTCCATGCTTTTGACCTTTGTTTTAAAAATCGCATATCACTGAAAATTTTTTTGTGTTGATGTGGTCTGATATTTTAAAATTAAATTTAGACGAAAAAAGGATATATCATTCGCATTTATAGAAATAAGAATTGACTATAATGCACATCATCATGTTTTTTAAATTAAATATCAAAAAGTTTCTGAAAATAGTCTGCCAAAAAAAATCTTTAATTTTATTTTGAACTTATTAAAATAGTTCAAAAGAAAATTCATTTTGATATATTTTAAAATGTATCGAGATTTTATTTAAAAACACCATTTTGTTATATCGTATACAGGGTATAGGCACAACACACAGCTTGTAAAAACGTCATGATCGTATATATAGGCACAACACACACACCAAGGTCGCGGTCTAGTAAAAGGTCACAATTACGCGCGATTAGCGCAAGTACCGTCCACACAGCCATTTATGCCAGGCGGAGCTACGCTGACCTCACTTACTCCTGCTAAAAAGCAGAAGTAAATCGATCGGATTAAGGCAGCGTAACTTACGCTAATCATCGTTCAGACAGTCCATTACGGTTCCGTTCCCTGTAAGTTCTGAGACAATTTTGACCCTCTTTATCGAGCTTTTCGAGGGTATTTAATCATATCCCCTCCTACACCATTTATCTGATTTATTTTACACCACCTGTGTCTTGCCGGAGCTCAGATTACCGTTTCCATCGCTATCCCATGAACGGCCCAAGGCTCTGCGCTTGGGGAGGTCTGTTTCGGCTTGTGTACTTGAAGAAGTTCAATTGTGTTGTCTATGGGACTTTTCATTTTGTTGTGTTTTTGATCAAACTGGCAATGATGGAAATAATGTGTCAATGTCCATATGGTTTGCTGGTCGAACGCGCGAAATCCATTGGATTTTAACGAAGTTAGCTAATATTAACTGAAAGAAAATGTTAACATTTTACCAATGGTAGCTGTCTATAAATAGTTTCCAAACTTCAATAATAATTTGGGCGAGCAGCAAAAAGCAGCAAGCCCAAAGTGTTAAGTTTATCATTTGTTATGTTATAAAAATTATACTTTAAACTTCAATTTGTTATACAAATTAGTGCTGATTCAGATTTTGTGAAATAAAAAGTTCAAATTTCGAGAAAAATCATGATTATAGTATTCCTTGAGCAGGTTTTAGTTTTAAAAATGAGCCCAATTTGGACATTGAACAAACCTCATGTGGCAACACTCTAATGCCTTGGTCAAGGGAGGAAGCCCGCAAGCAGTTTCCACAGCATGTGGGCTTGTCCATGGATGGTACAATGTAGGTCTGCCAATTCCTGGTTTAAAACCCAGCGCCCAAATTTTAGGTTTCAGCATGTTTTAGCCTGGTTGTATAAAAGATTATCTAGCTTTGAACTTCAATTTGTTATAAAGATTAGTGCTTTTATATTTCAGAATCAACTTACCAGGTTTATTGACGTGTGGATCTCTCTTCTTTTCAGGACCTTCAAAATAAATAAAAATAGACAAATGGATCATATAATTTATTTTATCATTCTTAGAGCTATATGTGCACAAAACTTCATGTTACAAATATCACATCAATTATTTGTCTCCTGAGAAGTTATTGGTAGTAGAGAACACAATGACACGTTAAACAGGTAAATTTACAATAGCTGCATTCAGATATGGACTAAATTGGGTCGGTGTAAGGTCACAGTAGCGATTGGTCATGTTAAAGGTCGGAGTAGGTGCATGACCATCTCCGACAGCACTGTGTTAACTAATCCGACCTTACTCCGACCCAATTCATGAATTTAATCCTGAGATTTCCCAGGAGTAACGCGCTAACAGGACCTGCAGGTCGGAATGGATGCACTTAACACGATCCTCGGCGTAAACGTGACATTTCACTGTATACTAATACTAACTAGCAAATCATGGAAGGCTAAAAATTCAGCTTCACCGGTGATGTGACGATGCCACAAATGTGTACCCTATATGTGCTTCAATCGCCTTTCAAGAATAAGTATAGGCATTTTAAAGATTTAAAAAATATTGGATGCTACAGAGTGTCCCAAAAGAAACTGTGCCCATGTTTACCCAACTTATTGACCATGAAGATCTAATAGTTGGTGTAACATTATTATACAGTCATATTGAAAGACTAATTGCTTAGCTTTCAGATGCCATTATTTCATTTCACGATTTAACCCCTTGTTGATCTTTGACCTTGGATGACCTATGCAAATTAAATCCAAAAAAAATGAGGTTGGATGACTTCTAATTATTGTTTAACATGTTCCCCCGGTGTTCATTGCACGATTTAACCCGTTGTTGACCGTTGACCTTGGATGACCTCTAATGACCGTTGACCTCGGATGACCTCTAATTAATTTTATGACATGTTCACCAGGTGTTCATGTTTCTTTTTCCCCAAGTTTGAAGTCAATCAGGCAACTTTTACGATTTGACCCCTGGATGACCCTTGACCTCAGATGACCGTTGCAAATTAGATCTCCAAAAAATGAGGTCGGATGACCTCTTATTATTTTTTGACATGTTCCCCCCGATGTTCATTGCACGATTTAATCCATTGTTGACCTTTTGTGGATGACCTTTAATGACCGTTGACCTCGGATGACCTCTAATTAATTTTAGACATGTTCACCTGGTGTTCATGTTTCTTTTCTCCCAAGTTGAGGGTCAATCAGTCAACTTTTACAATTTGACCCCTGGATGACCTTTGACCTCAGATGACCTATGCAAATTAGATCCCAAAAGAATGAGGTTGGATGACTTCTTATTCTTTTTTGACATGTTCCCCCGGTGTTCATTGCAAGATTTAACCCGTTGTTGACCTTTGACCTTTGATGACCTCTAATGACCTTTGACCAAGTTTGAAGTTAATCGGGCAACTTTTACGATTTGACCCCTGGATGACCTTTGACCTCAAGATGACCTATGCAAATTAGACCCTCCAAAAAGCAGCCACTGTTTTTGACCATGGCCTACCTATCGATGAAGGTTTGAAGTCCATCCGTCCATCCGTTCAAAAGATACAGCATTCGGAAAAAGGCTAACCAAAAAGGCTAACCAAAAGGCACACACGGACGGACGCGCGGACATTGACATGATGACAAAATCCCCTTCTGGTTTTAAAACCAGGGGGATATAAATGATGTTTGAGTAACATTTGCTAAGACCACTCCAACTGGCAGAAGATTTGTATCTCCAGGGTAAAACTATCTATTCATTGCAAACTGTAAAGTGGCATAACGGCAATTTTACGTAGCTTTAGTTAATTGGTCATTCTCAGGATTGACAAAACCAAATCAGATGAAATAAACTGCATCCGAGCCAAGCATTTAGGCTCTCAAAATGTCTATGAATGATAGATACACCAACTGTTAGAACTTCATGGGCAATAAGTTGGGTAAATACGGGCACGGTTTGTGTTGGGACACCCTGTTTAAGGAAATAATAACCATGCCATCTTGGCCTGTGTGTTTGAGGACATTATCCTGGGGGCCAGTCGGGTATAATGTTGTAATCATCCGGGTGAACGAAAATGCGGAATAGGGATGCCTTTTTCGACCACAACGTGGGCCCGTGCTAAGGGTATCAAAATCGCCAATTTCAGAGAATAAGAGTGTCTTTTTCAACCTGAATCCCCACTAAGGGTTGCTTGGACCGTTAGTCACGTGTCATCAACATCATTATTGTAAAAATAGCCAAAAATGGTTAGGCCTATCAGACAAATTTACTTACAACTTACTGATCCACACAATTACATCAAACCCTTTTTTAGTAAACTCTGTCTTGAAGACCTATTCCTTTGCTATGAGTATAATTGTTGAGCTATAATTTGTTAAGGGTTATTTTTTCCTTCTTTGAGTATTGGCGTTAAGGGTAGTTTTTTACAGTGGATTCACATGGACGATTACCATTTACAAACATACCAGCCCGACAAAAATTTCACTAGGCAGTAACAACCTTGCACTGTGAAATTGAAAAACTTTACCTGCCAGTTAAGCGTATACTTCACCCGTCCAAAGCAAAAGTTACCCACTACAGGCAGTTGCCATATTGCTCCCCCCCCCCCACCCCACCCCCCTGACAAAAGGCTTTGATTTTTAAAATTTATGTAAATACAATGGGTGGGTGTGGGGGCCCCAATTTGAGTCCGGTCGGTTTAGATTAGCACTGTTGGTTAGTTAACGAGCTCGATTTTTCGCGCCAGTTTGAGGACACCACGTCACAAGCCCCTTTAGAAAAATGCAGCACCCAATGTGGAGTAAATACAGTATATGGATTGGTAGATTTGACTTGTGTTGCCTGACTCTTAATTATGGCATTTTGACCAGATCTCAAATGAGGTTGTAGCTCTCCTCGTATAGGGCCCCTACTTTATTTATTTATTTATTTATAACAATAGGCTGAAGAGCCAGGACAAACCCAATAGTGAACAAGCACTCAATTAAAGGGATGCCCGAAGAATAAGCTGTACAGACAAAGACCGGGATGATCCCCTACTCTTTACGAAGGAGTCTGTGACCTTTTAACGTGCTCGGGGATAGCTCTTCCGATACACGGGACCAACATTTCTACGTGACTTCCGAACCACGGTGCGCCTATGTACATGCCTACTTCAGTCTGTACGGTCTGAAGGAGGCATGGAGACGAGGCTGTGTTGGTGTATCGTATTGAACTCACGCTCAAACGATCCACCAACAGAACTACAGTGCACAGCAGTGTAACGACGCTCTAACCGACTGCGCCACCTCGCCCCATTTAAAAACCAGCTTATCCAGGGAAACACTAAGATTTAATAACATGAAGCAAACATTTTTGAATGTTTGGGGGAGAGGGACAAAATGGGGTGGAGCTTGAACTAACTGGGGGACAAGTAGGGGATGGGGCAAAGGTCGTGAATCGTGACTGGGGGAGATTTGATATCTTGATAGAATTGTTATGATAAGTATTTTGCTTTATGAGAAGTTTTATAATTCCAAGAGGGTTGTCAAATTACTCACTCATTTTCCATTTTCCTTTCAATGTATCCATTGTTGCTCTGCAATCTGGACACTTCTCCATCGCCTCTATCCATACACCTCTTGTAGCATTCTTTCCATTTCTATTATGCCAGATATTAAGGATATTTGTTGACTGTTTCTTAGGATTGTTAATATCACTTAGTTTGGCATCTGTTAAATCTTTATCTGTAAGATCCAGTTGTATGCAGACATCATGTATGTCATCGAATTTGACAGTTTTTACAATGTCTGACAAATCCACAAGTGACACCTCTGTATGAATTAAAAAAATAGATGGAAACCACCTGAAGTATGATGTAATAAAAGATTTGAAATTGTACAAAAACATTATTGCTCTATTCTTGTATTTTTTTAAATTTAAATAACCTAAAATGAGCTTTAAATAGATCTGAAATGTCGGTTTTAGACCAAATTAAGCTAATTTCAGGCAATTTTGTCATAAAAAGCCTTTGTTTTTGTGCAAAGCAAATATTACCATCAATTTTTTTCTTCTTGCCATGTTTATTCTCCTTGAATTAGACCTCAAATGCAGGAAATGCTGGCACTGCGCATAGTATGCACCGTGCATAGTATGCACATGATAAGGCTGGGGCACTTCCATAGTTCCCTTCCCATCTAAAATACTGATTTTATGGCCGTGCTGGTGTCAGAAGGGAGGGATTCAACAAATAAGATTAAAGTCATAAAATAAAATTACAAAACTTATTGCATGAATCAAGATGTCTCATATAAAGGCATGGATTGAATTGCTGACAACTAGACTTAGTTTCAGACTTAGTCTCAAATAGTTGTATAATGTTAAAGCTGAATAAATATAAATTAAAATAGTTGTTATATCTATTTATATATGATGCAACTGCTGAAAAAGCATCATCACCGGAACCTCGCGTGCACTGATTTTTAAAGATCAATTATAGGAATTCCTTCCTTTTTAAAATCACATAAACTTTTGGGTAACAACTGGAATTATATGAATATCTGTTTTGTTCAATTCATTTAAATATTTCAGAGTGACGCATGGTCAAGTTTATTATGCATCAGAATCAAGGAGTTTCATACGGTTTTGGTCGCACACACGCATCACGCATATGATGCACAGTATGCTTGTTGCCTTTCAAACTATATAGTACACAGAGATTCATAACATGAATCATCAGTGACAGAAAATATTGTTTGAAAAAAAATGTCAGCCCATTCAAAATTATAAAAATATTTGAATACAATAGTACTATATGGGATAAAATGACTTGATATGAAATACTTAAAGTTACCTTGGTCCCAAGATGACGCCTTACTGTACTGCCTGTGATTGCCAGATCTGAAAAATTTAAGTGGACTGTAGTTTTGAAGGTAATTAAAATTGATCAGCCGGCCTCACAATTAAGCAACAAAGGGTTTGTTTGCCCATACAAATGGGGGAATAAGTGGGTTGGTCAGTCGGTCGATTAGTTTTTTTTGTTTTTTTTGTTGTTGCTATAGATACTATGGAGTTCTATTCTAAAACTTACCCCAACACTTTTAGAAAAGGAAAATGCTATACAATTTTGTTCTTCAATTAATTTAATGTTTGTTTTAGGCCAAGAAAAAAGATCTATCTCACATCTTCTTCTTTTAGTTATCTGTAAAGTCAGAAAGATTGAAAAACCAATTGGGCAATTAAAAAGAATAATCATCGGATTTAAAGTATCATGAATTATTAATGATTATAAATTTTTAAAAAATAAAAATAATGTGCCATCTAGAAATAAAACTAATAGGAAACTGTCCTTAACTCATGCAACGGATATCACATCGTTATCCTATGCTGGTTCCCTGCACCTGGATCCCGCGCTAACTTATCCATAGGTGCAGGTACGGGCAAATCAATTGCCGGCCGTAACCGTAAGCTCAACACATTGCATTGTCGCTCTGTCATGGCATAAGGTAAATAACGATCACCACACTGTAGCTGAGATACCCCCGGAGATACCGCATCGAACGCTGAATGCATTGCCACGCTGCCATAGCTACGGCGCGATGGGGGAACGCGCTATGACATGCGTGCATGTGCGTGTGAAGTCCGGCGTTGTGGTTAGCGCAGATACACGTGTAGTTTGTGCCAATCAGCAAATTTGTTACCATTCTAAGCGTGACGCTGGCTTGATCGAATTTATTTGTGGATCTATTTTTTGTCAGTCATGAATATGCATGACTTTTATGCCAGCAAATCAGCTTTGAGTGGAAATCGGCGCGTACCTGCATCTATGGATAAGTTGTGTGGAGCCCATTGATGCAGGGAACCAGCATAATCGTTATCCCAGCTAGTTCCAAAGTTAATGTTTACCTTTATTATTACATACGAGGGCGAGTCAGTAAGTTCCGTCACCAAAGGCTGCCCCAGCTACACTTAAGTGTGTTATGTCATCGTTTACACCTTATTCTAGCTCCCTCTTATTAAAATTTGTGGGAATATATAGTCTAGATAGAACTGGACATTGGTGGTGTTGTGAACAATACACCAAGTTTCAGTCTATTCACAGTCAGGACAAATACGAGGGTCGTTCAATAAATAATGAAAGTGATCATGGTATGGGATGCATGAGTGATTCTATTGAGGGATAATGTGATCAATACAAAGTATGAACCTTTGTCTTTCAAACAATACACTTTTGGATTGTTAGACATCTTTGGTTATGTAACGTCATTAACATAAACACAATAGGTTTCAGACACTGACTGAAATCTGTCAATTTTTTGGCTGGATATGTAATATGTTGAATATGGGTTGATTGATACGTTTGCGTATATCTCGGCAATGCAAGATGATCTGCCGTCTGCGCATGCGCATATTTTCTACAGGTTTCATGCGAATAAGTTCAGATAATTAGTTAACTATCATATGAAATCTCCCAAACTGATTATTTGTTTGGATTTTTCCTAAATTGTTTGATTTTCCGCAATATTAGTGATTCACTGACTAAGCATTTTTCAATGAAAATTTGCTATTTGTATACTTTTTATTCAATTTCCTCTTATACTACATATAGCCTATTAAATTACACAGGGATTAAAGTTATTGTCTTTTTTATCATACTTACGCAAAACAAATTGGGATTTACCTGCTTCTGGTGTCATGTTATGCAATCTTCTTACCATATGTTTCATACAAACAATTCAAATTTCCCGACCAAATAACTGATTTACCAGTGTCCCAAGTGTACTTACTTCATGAGACAATGCTATGATGTCATAGTTCACACTTAGAAATCCAAAACTGTATTGTTTGAAAGTATCAATCAAACTTTTATTTATTTTCCATAAGAGACAAAGGTTCATGCTTTGTATTGATCACACTATCCCTCAATAGAATCACTCATGCATCCCATACCATGATCACTTTCATAACTTACTGACTGACCCTCGTACACACCTATCAGTTTTTTGGCCATCATTCCAGTCACTTTGAAGGAAAGGTTTGAAAACTAAACTGGACAGGGCTTCTTATCTGTTCTCGTTCTAACTGTGTGAGTTTTCCTGATTTGACTTGGAACCATGTGAGTCGCTTCGATTTTTGCTCAATCCAGCTCAATCCACCTATACAGCGAATTATGCTAATTTGGACACTGTGGGACATCTTTTTTATTTGGTAACATCAACATTATCTGATGGTAAATATCATGCTAGAATAAAGTTTTTATGGGGGTGCATGAGAACTCCTCCTTCCTACTTGACTATTAAAGGCATATTATGTATTCTTTTCCAGGGGGCGCCCTCTATTCATTTTTTTTTTAGAAAGTAGATTTTCTTGCAGATTTACATTTCTGATTATAAATCATAAATATATTCTGAGTTACAGAGCGATACGATTCCTAAATACTTCAAAATCATGGTTTAAAGAGTGAAAATAAACTGTCAAGTCTGTGCGACAACTTATTTTTCACTCTTTATTCACTCTAAAACCATGATTTAGAAATAATTAGGAATCGTATCGCACTGTAACTCAGAATTTATTTATGATTTATAATCAGAAATGTAAATCTGCAAGAAAATTGACTTTCTATAATAAATCATCAATAGAGGGCACCCCCTGGAAAAGATCACATAATATGCCTTTCAGGCTCCTTGCTAAAAAAACATCATAACAAGAGGAAATGAGTCTACCAGTCGCAAACCGGCTTCTACCCACTGAAGACGGACTATGGTTAGTCTGAAAATTGTGGATAAAAACGTGAGTATTGAAGACCCATTGTCTACTACCAATACAGGGTGTCTCAAAAAAAACCGTGCACGTGTTTACCCAACTTATTGACCATGAACTTCTAGAATTTGGTGTAACAATCGTATACATATTAATAGACCAAACACTTAGCTTTCATATGCCGTTTATTTCATCTAATTTGGTTTTGTCAATCCTGAGATATGATCAATTAACTAAAGCTACCTAAAATCGAATTTGTGCCACTTTTACGGAAAGAATGCTTAAGATAAGCATTAAAACCCCTCGTCCTCTTAAGGGAGGGTGGTCGCCGATTGCGCTAGAACGCAAAAAACAGTGACCTAGGGCGTCTACGTGATCGCTTTTACATTCCCTGCGCTCATTTTGACGAAAAACAAAATGAGGCTGCCACCTTACCTGGGGGTAGGGTAAGCCGTCAAAGTCCGATTGTAGGGGGGTGGTTGCCACCTTACAATTCTTTTTAAAATCGCCATTTTGAAAAATATTTTTATTTTATGTTCCTGAAATATTTTAGCATAGGCCTATATTAGAAACACCATTTCCATCACTTATAAGCAAAAAATCGGGTGAAATTCCGATATTTAGAACTTTTTTGGCGAAGATTTCTCTGATATTTCACTGTCCAGCGAATACGGCGGGATTTTGAGGTCGGTCATGTTTGGTGACCTCATTGTGACGTCATGCGTGGGATGTTTGTACTTGTTTTAGAATTTATGGATAGAGGCAACCTCTAGCTATAACATGGTACCCAAATAAGCATACTCTGCTTTTCGGATTGGATTTTTTTAGGGGGTGGTAACAACCCCTCTCTCCGGAGTAACCCTTTCTATTCATTGCAAACTGTAAAGTGGCACAATGTCGACTTTAGGTTGCTTTATTTAATTGGTCATATCTCAAGATTGACAAATCCAAATCAGATGAAATAAACGGAATATGAAAGCTAACCGTTATGGCTATCACTATGTATACAATTGTTACACCAAATTATATAAGTTCACGGTCAATAAGCTGGGTAAACACGTGCACGGGTTTTTTTGAGACACCCTGTATGTCTAAGAAAAAACATTCATTCGCAAAGTTTAAAAGTGTAACTTACCCCTGGGACAACTGACTTGGAGGAGCATACCCTTCTTTGTTAGTTTCTGAAAATGGCACAATATGTTGTGAAGGGAAGAAATAAAATTAAAATAAATATACATGTATAGGCAATAATAGTATTAGTAGCATACTTACACCAGGGATTCTGGTAGAAAACAGAAGTTGAATCCCAACTAAAATGTGCATAGGGGATGTGTTACTCATAAAATAAAAGATCTTAAGGTTGTTCCCCTGGCTAGCAAAAAAAACTTGAATTCAAGTATAAGATAAATAAAGCTGGTTGAGTACAACAAAAAAGTCTTTCACTGGAGGTGAATCGGGTGCACAGTTCATCAGATATAACCATTTGAAGTCATTTTGAATTCTTTTGTTTTGTATTGTTTTTCGGCCAACAGAGGGCAGTCTATTTGGGTTTTTTGACTCCCTAGGTAAAATATTCTATGAAATAGTTTTTGTTTTTGCTCTAAATTTGTATTGAACACTTCTGTAGACTCCCGCAGCACAGGAAATAAGGGGAGTAGTATAACCAACATATGAAGAGGTATTTTGCAAAAGGGCCTACATCCACTTTGGCTCTTATTGAGAAAAAGTCCAAAAACTGTTTTCTAAATATTCAAGTTGAGCAATTGAAAAACTGAATGGATTATGAAAGAGGTACACTACATACTAATTGAAATTGAAATAAATTTTAAATGTGCTAGTTTTAATTTTTTTTAAAATCATGTTTACATTTTTTGAAAAT